>MU846537.1:0-17846 GCA_030867225.1 Colletotrichum caudatum
CATAATCCTAAACAGCTCTACCAGCCACTCAGATTTCTTTCAGCAACATCAATACTAGGTCTCAAAGACCTAGCTGCTCAAGGCCAAGCGTGGCCAGAAGCTAGAGGATAAGGAAATAGATGAAATACAGCTGATCAACACACCGGAATTCCAGCTGTACAAGCAGGATATTCTGGTGGCCATATCGATAATGCAGATGGCTTGATGGGATAGGCAGAGGCAGGGATAGGAAAACCCCGCAGTAATAAACTTTATTGATGAAAATTATGCAACCCTGAAGGGACTCTCACGAGTCGCTCCCCTCGCGCTCTATAGATTCGATGCGCAACTCCAGTTTTCATGTGCAGCACCATGGGCCCCCTTGTTCTGCTTGTGTTTCGGCTTCTCCGGCGTGAAGGCTATCCCTGCCTTGCTGTCATTGTCCTCTTTTCAGCTGTCGCCGTTGACGCTGTTGGATACGGTGACTTTAGTCCATGCCTGCTGCAGGCGTATCGAATATCTTGGCCGCATTTCCAAAATCTTTGCGGAGCTTTCTGACTGTCCGATTACCCAACTCTGACTTCCAACGACAATCAACTTCGCGCGATGTCGTTGACGCTCGATTGCACAGCATAGCTCATAGCTAACGAAGTCGCCGAGCATGACTTCTACACTACCAGTCAACAGGCAATCCGTTATCGGGGGAATCGTCTTCCTCTTCTTCCTATGGACCCTGTTGGCTTTCATCCAGTCAACGTCTCCCACACCATCCACACAAATCGTGAGTCCCTAATAAGCCATTGCCTTCATGTCTGTCTGACCTCCAGCCTCGCTAGAAACAAAAGCCGGGTGACCAGCAGAGCCACCTGGACGAGAAGCCTACAAACACACCCGACTATCACTCGCCGGACAAGTCGACGCCTGTCCAATGGCCCGAGACTTCGCCTCCGCCTGGGTATCAGGGAGAAGAGAACATAAAAGCGGACAAAGCCACGCCAATATCGGTCCAGGACGCACAATATACCACAAGTGCAGACACGAGCAATACAAAGAGCGATGGCAGGCCTGCCATAGAACCGACCACACCGCAATCGTCCCCCTCGCCCCCGACCCTGAAAGACTACGGCAAGCCATTGATCCTCTATGCTTTTGCCGAATCTGAGGTCGCCCGTGAGAACCTCAAGTTCTTCATCAACCAGGGCCTGCATGATGCAGCCGACTTCGTATTCATTCTCAATGGAGAGACGAGCGTAGGCGCAATAATTCCGCAGAAGCAGAACATCAGAGTCATCAACCGTCCCAACACCTGCTTCGATATCGGCGCGTATGGCGAAGTCCTCCGCAAGGACGACTTGTACAAGAAGTATAAGCGCTTTATCACACTGAACGCGAGCATTCGTGGCCCGTTCCTTCCTTACTGGGCGCAATCATGCTGGAGTGACCTGTATCTCGGGCGTCTTACGGACCAGGTCAAGGTAAGACCGACCTCTCATGTCTCCCGATCGCTGCCTCGTACTGATGTCGACACCAGCTGGTTGGTATGACGGCAAACTGCTGGCCCCAATTCCACGTTCAGTCCATGATCTGGGCAACGGACGAAGTAGGCATTGAACTGCTCCTCAACCCACCTCCAGGTTCCTCCGTAAAGGATGAATTTGGCACGGAAAACGACGCTGTCGGTATGGGCGGCTGCTACAATGGTTGGACCCAAGCAGTGCATGCCGAGGTTGGCGCTACCAGCATCATTCTGAAGCAAGGCTACAAGGTCGATTTGATGATGACGGCGTTCCATAAGTCGAATAACTACATTGAGGAATGCGACACGTCGCAGAATGGCGACGTCCTGTGGAACGGCAGATACTTTGGCACAAATGTCCATCCGTACGAGACCATCTTCATCAAAGCCAATCGGGACATCGACCCGACGCTCATCCAGCACCTGACGACGTGGCAGCAAGCATCGGGCTTCAACAGCTACTCGGTTTGCCAGACAGGGTCCTGAGAGGACGAGGATGGTCTCGTTACAAATGGACATTTTGTCAAGCTTTTGGCGCTTGGGACTTTGCTCCTGCTATTTATGTATAACAAGATACCGTACTTATATATGGCGTTATGGGAAAGCGAGTGGTCTGATGCCTTGATTGAGGCCATAATATCGAACATGGCAAACACACGCCGAGATCCCTTACCAACCTGTCGTACAGCCACTCTAGGGGAGAGCCAAGCTCGCGACGTTGACTTGTCAGGCGACTTGAGCAATTCCCAAGCGCTTCGGTCTCTCGAAACCTTTCTTTTCACCCGAACTCTGAGTAGCTAATAATCTCTTTTGAGCGGTGATCAAAACTCGAGCATGCTTCTTTGTCAAGACCACGAGTTCATGCCATGCTATGAGTAACCAGTAGGGTGACTGGCAGTCGACATCAGAAAAACCCAGGAGAGTACTCTGAGCTCGCCCGTTTAATATTGCAATCGATCGGACACTTGAGACAGCTCATCTCTGAAACTACAGACGCTGAATCTATAGGCTGCAGGTGAACCGAGAAGCAGACTGTTGTTCTAGCTCTGGCCATGCTTGACTAGTACAGGGTGTGTAGACGCAAGTAGCGCCAAATTCCTTGCGGAGTAGGACTCATAGCAAATCTGGACCTGTAGGTGTCGATTCCAACCTAATGCTTCACAGTAATTGCTCGTTCGTTGCAGAGGCTCTGTAGCCAGACACGTGAACACTTAGGGTGACATTGTACTCACGCAACAGTATCAAACCGTCAAACCAATTGCGGAAGAATACTCCATGGGCAGTGTGTCTTGAAATTCTACATCTAGCAGCACCTTAAAAGCTCCGAATTCTAAAGCTTTGGATCCTTTTAAATCCGAGGCGCACACTATACAGAACATATAATCCCTTTCAGCAACTCTCCAGGGTTGTACCGGCTTGGTGACCCATGGCCCCTCTCTTAGCCAGTATACAGTTCGTTGTAGGGGTTGTGGGCTGCAGTTCACGGTTTCTCGGCCGCACATCAAAGAGTCAACTCCGGTAGAAGCAAATCAATCCCATTAACACAAGCAAACTAATACAAGCAGTTGTCAGATCTCTATCAATAACGCGATCGGGGGCTCCAGGCTTGGGGGGAAGCGGGGTCGGAGGCGGTAATAAGATCTCTTTGGGTCAACACAGCATCCTGAATGAGACGAAGGTCTGGGGCTGGTTCTAGGCTCTGAAATAGAACCTCAGTAACGCATACTACAGCCAGACTGCGGATAAGCAAGATTGGTAGGAGGGTCTGTGCTCGGAAGATGGTCTCTGGAGATGAGATATACACAAACGGGCGCTCTGGTCTATGGGCCGAAGTTTGTGCACATGCATGAAGTGAACAAAAACTTGCCTGAACCACTTGTTGGCATCTCACCACACCATTAGACATTCGGGCCACATATGACAAAGGTGACATAATCTGGATGTGAGGCTTGAAATGTGCATCTATCATTATTTATTTGCTAACCTCTAGCTACCAGGTACTGGCTTGTTACAGAACAAGGCAGTAATCACTTGCACTTGGAGACGACGTCTTGCCCAGCAGATACCGCCTTCTCGAGGAAGCCCCCTGCCTTCACTACCGCGGCATCGTTCCTACAAATCATCAGTTAGCATCAGGCCGCGCAGTATTGTGCGGGTTTGCTGAAGAGAGACGTACTGGTCGCCCCCTTGCAGGGCCGTGCCGGTTGCTGTGAGCCCGGCCTCCACGGTGTTGCGGTCGTCCGCTCCAGCTTTTTGGCCGCTAATCAGAGCGCTTGCGATGTTGCTGATGCCGCCGCTGGCCTGCGAGAGGCCGGCCGCCGCCGCGTCCTTGACGGTTGCGTCCTGGATGCCGCCGACGGCGTCCTTGGCCGACGAGATGGCGCTCACGATCTTCAAGCGGGCGACGTTGCAGCCGAGGCCGCCGATTTGACGGGTCTCGAGAACACCTAAGCGACGTGTTAATACCAGCGTGCCAGATGATCTGTCTGGGAATACTTGCGGGCTTCAGTGAGAGCGGTAGCCGCCACAAGGAGGACAGCGAAGACCTGGCTGGCGTACATCTTGTGAGGTGGATAGCGTGGTATAAGGGAACTGCGTTTATTAAAGGATAGATAGAAGAAAAATGCCAACCAGGGCACTAATATGCACAGCAACAAAAAAAAAAAAAAAAAAAAAAAAAAAAAAAAAAAAAAAAAAAAAAAAAAAAAAAAAAAAAAAAAAAAAAAAAAAAAAGAGAGAGAGAGAGAGAGAGAGAGAGAGAGAGAGAGAGAAAGAAGATAGTTGTCAGTTGTCAGGAAAAGATGGGATGGCGCGGAAGTAGTTCAGATGGGCTCGATGCAGAGGGAACAGACTCGCTTCTTATTCACCAACTTTGGGACGACTCGACCCTGGCGAGCTGGGTAGATACTAAACCTGCAACCGAAATGTGGCATCCTCTGCTACGACGCTGTCCGCGGATGGACGGCGCCTATGCTGTCACGATCAGTCGTCGTGGATGGACTGGTAGCCGCCCCCATGCCCACTTTGGTACTACGACGCTGCCCGCGGAGCCGCGTTGTCCTGTGGTGCGACCGCAGCCGACCACCGAGGCATTAGCACCTTGCTCTTAATAAGCGTAACTCCTGTATTCACCCTATCTATGCTTACTCGGGTGGGACTGGACAGGGTGACGGTTTCATGATGCTGAAGAGTGTTAGAAATCACGTCGTGTTCGACGCTAGTCTGCCCAGATCTATGGGTGTCAGTACCTCCTTCTCATAAGCCTCCGCTGTAAGGACCACAACCTTGAACTGCCAAGCACATGACGTTGCTCTCGTCTGTTCTTGCTTTGCTCCGTAGCCTGTTTCACCGCCGTGTGCCCCTGTCGTGAGTTTGCCGCGTAGATCGTCCGACACTATCGCAGGCTGTGTGTGTGCCCTATGTCGGACCCGAAACGGGGTATGAGAAGGATTGCGACAGGGGTGATTGCGGATACCAACCAAGGTCAATTAACTCCTGAGATTATCGCCGCTACCAGACTGAAGTCGGGGTGCAGCCAAAGGCTACTTACTTCCGGAAATGGACCGCTAGTTTCTCGGAGACAATTATAAACAAAACTATAAAAAAAAATCAGCACAAAACATGATCGAGAACAAGCTTTGAGTATATTCATTGCTTATTTTGTGGATGGGACTTACAGAGGCCACGGCCGAACAAAGGTCGTACAAGAGATTTTGCGATTGCTTGTCAAGTGCTGCGAAGGAGGAGGCCGCAAGGCGTATCCCACTTACGAACCTTGTCGTCTATTCTGGTCATTCCTGCACCACCTATAAGCAGTCGCTCTTATAGAGTTGTCAATCTCATATACTACTGGCCCAGTGGGCAAGCCGTGTATGCATACTTTCCACTCGTGACAGGTTGTCATCGCAACATCTCAAACGTAACCGAGCCCGGGGATTGACCCCCCTGTCCAAAGACAGAATAACCCAAATTCCCCAAGATGCCACCGGTCACCGAGTAAATCGGGACACCCTCTCTGGCACGCTCTCATCCTGCCTCCCGGTCTCAGCTCGGTGAAAGCCAGTGAGTGGCACAGAACCACGCCCGTATCTCCATGTACTTATTAGCGCGGGTATCAGCTCTGCAGGCAGAGCGGTAGCGAGGTCGACGTAGAGTGGTCGTCGAGGAACGTGCTCCCCTCACCGGGTCGCATCGGATTCCCAATTCGGGCTCACACCAACGGCGTCAAACATGTACATGGGAACCTGGGTAGAGCAGCGTGGTACCGTAGGGTTACCAGGCAAGGGGCCTGCGCCGCTGGGGCCCTTGCGGAGAGCGAGGGTGTGCGCCGTGCGGATTCAAGACTAGGAAAGGAGGAGGAAAGAAAAGCGGAAAAAATCGAGAAGCTCCTATCCCGCAAGGGAGAGGCGCTGGCCGTCCCGCGAAAACCTGTGTTTCTACGCGTCCCCTGGGGAGAGATCTACCTGCAGGCTGCGGGAGATGTGTGTCAGGGACTCAGGGTGAGTAGTAGGCCGGCGCGCCCCGTTTCGGCGTCTCCGCCACCTCGGTTTCACTGCCAAACAAAAAAAGAAGACGGAACGGGGCCGGATTCACATGACGCTTCGCCGACACTGTCTACCATCAACCGGCCAAGGACAGGCATGCAACAGAAGAGGACGGCGATCACAGCGATGTATGTGCAACGGAGCCTGTAAAGGAGGGGGGTCGGGGAACCGTGAGAATTGAAACGCCGGGTATTGCAGCCATTAAACACGCCTGCTCATGCAAGTGTACCGTAACATGTACATGTAGATAGTTAATCGTCTACTCAACCTCCCGCCCCTAATATCTCTTAAATCTTCCACTCGTTTAAGTTATCCTGGGGTGTAACAAAAGGCTCATTGACCCTCTTGATGGCGAACTCGCTGCAAAGGATACTGTGAATTTGTTAGCAAAAGAATCCAAAAAATCCTGCATTGAAGCAAAGGGGCCCCTTACCACGCCGACGCCACCAACGAGTCCAACTCTGCAATCATGGCCTCCCTCTTCGCCCCGCTGACCAAGCCCTTGCTGATTTGCACCTGAAGTTCTCGAATTCTCTTGCTTGTACCTACGCCGGCCTGCTCCAAAACTCTCTTCCCCAAGCAGTCTGAATGGAACGAGTGCTGGCAGGGGAAGACGAAAAACTGCCTGCTGAGGAGCGGCAGGCCGCACACGTAGCATTTCTCTCCCGGTTCAACAATAGCATAGCGGTGGTCCAGCGCGGCAATATCGACCTTGATGTTCGTCGCCGTCTGGGATGACTCATCCATCTCCTTCTTCAGCCCGTCGATGTTGCGGCTGTAGTCCTCCAGAGCGGTGCAAATTTCCTCCTTGAAGTCGTCAATGACCACAAAGTCGGGGAAGAAAGGGATGAGGTCCTCGATTTTAAGAAGATCGCACCGCTTAAGGAAGTCGATGGCCGTCTTGATGCCGTTTGACTGGGAGATCACCTTGCGGGCGACCGCAAGCCAGAGTTTCTTCCGCAAGGGCGGATTCGACATTGGTCGGTCTGCGATCACGGACGCCAAATCCACCTCGTTGTGAGAAAGCGCCAGATCGACGGCCTGGAGGTACTGGCCCATGCTAGTGTAGATGTGCACGCACGACAACGTCCGGTGATGTTGAATGCATAACCGGAGTGCAAAATCAGGGTCAAAATTTGGCTCGTCTCCTTGCGACTCCAGATATGACAGCAATCCGGCCTCGTCTTTGGAACTCTGGGCGTATATGGAGACCAGCGTGTTGTGTACCGCCGAGTCCTTTGAGTTGAGTTGGTTGATGACGTACTGCAGATATCTAACGGCCTGGTTCTGTGCCGGGCTCCCATCGAAATTGCGGTTGTACTCCAGCAGTGCAGGTATCAGCTTGCGAGGCTTCAGATCGGAATGGCGCATCAAGATCTCAACCAGATCCGAAGCAACGTGCGTCATAAGCACAGTGCTATACCGGTAGAAGACCTCTGGATCGGTCTGCTTCTTCAGTACTGTCAACGCCTCAGGCCATCTCTCGCGCTGGACCCAGTATGAAAGAACGTAGTTGTAATCGTTGACGGCGTTGGCGAAATATAACAGCTCTTGTTCCCGACCGTGACTGCTGATCACGTCGTATACTGTGCGTCGGTCAAGGTCGGACTTGTACTTATTAACAAAATCCTGGAACTCGTCCTGGACGGCACGAAGCTGCTCCCTCGACTGCGCGGGATTGAGGCCGTCGGCCAATTCAGCTTGTGTGATGATGTTGTCGTCTAGGGTGTTTAGTCTTGCCATGAAGATCTCCACTAGCCAACTTGCTATCATGATCCTCTGCATGACTGCGACCTTCTTCAACGTGCCCAACTTGGCCAAAAGGTATTTCCTCAGAGCGTCGGGCTCCGAATTGTCGATGAATGTGAGAGCCACCTCTTCGAACGGCTTGTTGCTGCGTCCGTACACCGAGGCGGCCTCCATGAACTGCCGCTTCGCGACAAGGTTGTCGCCGTGGGCGGTGGCGACTGTTTCCCTCTGTGCCGGTGTCTTTGCGTGCTGCAACGCCGAGTCGAACTGTTGTAACTTAACCATAATCTGCCAGATGTTACGATCCTCGTCCCTTACGACAACCTCGAAGATTTCCTGGGCGGTGAACATCCAGAATGTGTTCTTTTGCAGGTCCACAGACAGGCTCACTGCCTTCTGCCCTGGCTCCAGGACGATTTGGTCATACACCACTTCCCCAGTCAGGCGATTGGTGGCAACCACGCGGCCACCGATAAGACTGACGATATGCCACTGCGTCAGCGCAATTGCGTCAATGTAGTCCAACGTGGGGTTCCGTTTGCTCGATACGTTGGACGGGCCAAGCTGTGAACGAGGAAGCATGTTCGATTCGTTAAAGATCTTGTTGCCCTCCGCGCCAGAGGCGAGCTGTCCATGAAATACGCCTTGAGCAGACAGCCACGCGTATGCTCTTTCGTGAGACTCGTCCTCGTAGGGATTCTGGTCTGGCGGGTCCGGCGAGACCACCAGTGCTGATGTCGCAGCGCCAGACGAACGCGACAGCTCGTGGATCGTCGGCTGTTCCGACTCGAACAGCTTCGTGAAAATGGAGCCACCACTGTCATGCCCGTTTCCGACCTTGCCAGCCAGGTGGAACAACCGACTGTGTGTCGCAATCATCACCCGTCGCATATCCGGCCGCCCGGGTAGCGTGTCCGCCCAAAGCCCCGTGATCGGTCCATCGGGCAGCTTGTGTAGGTTCTTGAGCTTGATGTCCTTTTTGTAAAAGTCAGAGGTCGTCTCAATGAAGGCCTCGTAGATATTGCCATCGGCGGCACCAAGAAGTATCTCCCGAGTCGATGCCGTCGGCAGCGAAGGGTTCCAAGCGACGCTCTCAATCGAGACGCCTCGTAACCGGGCCAGGACGCGGGGATGTTTGTGCTGGGAGTGGAGGTAGTAGTTCTCGCCGAGAGCCGTGCAAATAAGAAGGTGGGAGGCAGTCGGATCGAGAAACATGCGGCGGATGACGCCAATTTCGCCGGGCTTCTTGGGGAGGTCAATGTCTGGATTTGCACCGAGGTTAGTAATGGTTTCGCGCGAGAATGGTACAGAAGCAGCCGTAGATGGCGGCCAGCCTCCACGCACCGTCAATGTCTTCGGGTCTGTTCAGGTCAATGCGCAGGATACGGCCGTTCGAAAGTGCCAGAACGAGGACGTTGTTCGCTACCTGGGCGGCGACGAAGTCGGCGGCGATGGAGAACTGCAGCTGGACTCGCTCGACGACGAACATGGGCAACGCGGTGTCGTCGAGGTCAAGCACCCCGTTGCCGGCGGCAAAGCCGTCGGATGGGTTGAGGGCCATGTTGTTTATTTAGGGAGAGGTCATGCAGTCATTGTCGTTCGGTTCCCGGTTCTTTACGAGTGTCGCTGAGGTCGCCCGCTGGGGTTGCGCATGGAATGCAGCTCGTCGGAGGCTGGTGATGCAGGCTGTTGATCGGTCGCTGTTGGATGGGGATGACATAGGCAGGGAGCTCGGTCGGGCCCCCACTGTAGCCAACCTGGCAGATGGAGCTACAGCCCGGTACGTACCGGAAGCCGCCGCTGAGCTTTGATGGTTGTCCGAGTTCGGTTTTAGACATCTATATCATATCTATACCTAGTTTGGCAATGAAGACACCCGGATGACACCAAGAGACGGGCAATCTTTCAGATGGATTTCTCGAATATCCCCTAGCTAATTTGCATCGTGCCATGGTTCAGCATAAATGTGCCGTGCCATCCGTCCCCAAACGGATTTGTCCACCTTTTCTCAACGCACAGTATCAGAGTTGGCCATCTCAATGGTGGGGGTTTTACAGTTTGGTCTTATAGAAAGAAGAAAGAGATATGTTGAAGATGCGAAAATTGAGATCGCTAAAAATAAGGCCAGCATTCTTCCGCCGGCGTAGGTAAGTGCGATATATGCAGTGAACATGAACATAAACCGTGCTCTGGCCCGGGCTGTTCGTCACCCGGCTAGAGAATTACTAATCCCTCCTTCTCAAAGGTACTTTACGCTCAAACTGTCGTCTCGACAGCGGAGTCTTGAGCCTCGTCATCGGCTTGATGCCTGCTGTTGCTGCCCTCCCTCGCCGTATCGTCCGTCTCGTCCGCGTCTTCGGTAGGTCTCGGAAAGACGCTTGGCGGCGTTGCCGCATTCAGGGGCTTCCTCCCGACAAGGACGCGGGCCTTGCAGATCAGTCCGTGAGATTTGACAGGGTCTCTTGCTAGACGAGCCATCTCTTTGGCGACATTGTGGCATGCCGTCTTGACATGCTCTGGATCCCATCCCATGTGCTTCGTAAGAGGGCGCAGGCATTCGGCCTCCAGTCCATCGATACAGGCAATCAGCCACAGCTTGCCTTCGCTGGCCTCGAGGTTGATGGGAATTGTGTGTTCCGTAAGCTTGATGTCCGTAAAGCCGGCGTCCGTTAACAGCTTCGGGTTCATGTGGGAGACGCCTCTTGCGCGTCCGGACTTGATGCCCGCGATCGTCAGGTCCCTCGACAGTGCGTGAATCTCGGAAGTGGGGGGGAATTCTGATAAAAACTTTTTGAACCCTTGTTGATCATCCCATTCCAGCATCTCAATCCAGCCGCCGGGCCGAAGGACCTTGAAGGCTTCCTTGTAGATAAAATTCCAGTCCGTAAAAGCCGCCATCATGTGGCGGAAGTGCACAAGGTCAAAGGAGTCGAGCTCGCGTTCCCACTCCAGCTCGGCGTCGTCGACCTCGAAGAAACAGTTCATCGGTATTGACGTGGGCGCAAGGGCGGATATGTCTGTACCAATGACCTCGCAGTTGGGGAACTCGTCGGCCATGCCTATCGCCCATTCCCCGATCCCCGTGCCGACGTCTAGTATTCTCTGCGGGTTTTCCAGTGATACCGTGCTAAGCTTGCCGTCAAAAACGTGTAGGTAGACCCTGTGGATCAAGCTCATGCGGCACATTTCCCACTCGTCGTTGGGGAGGTGATAATGCGGGCCGCAGTACCGCCGACCGTTCTCCCATTGGTAGTCCAACTCTCGCTCCATGAATGACCTGGTTGAAGACCTGCATACATTCCACCAGTCAGCCTATGTCAAGAGCATACGCAGCAGCGCAATGCGAAAACTCACATGTCCTGATGATCAGGCGATGTCATGTATGGCATCTCGGTGCGATGCGACTCGCTGGGCCGGGGATAATGGCTAGGTGAGAAGACGGAGAAGTTGTCATGGTTGTTGTCGTCGTCGTCTTCGTAGTCGTCGACCTCCATACTCTCTTCCTCCTCTTCTTCCGAGTTCCACTCCTCGTCGGCCTCGAGAACACCCTGGGATCCCTCGTTGGTGCTCATGACGCTCGTCATTTCGGTGGCGGTCTCGCTCTCGCGCAGGCCGCTCGACAGGCTGCCGCTCGAGTGCGACGCAAGCTCGTCGGTGGTGGACATGCTGGAGGTGGCGCCCTGGACGGGGTCTTGTCTTGTACTGGTTCCCTTCCTCTTCTTAGTGCGCCGCTTCTTGGCCATGGGCGGCGGCCGTGACCCGTAGTCTGTGCGACCCGCAGTAGAGGTCCTATCGCAGTCTTCTTATCTCCCGTTGGCTGTCTCTGAACGTCATATCACGTCCCTTTGCGAGAGGACGGGAACAAAACACCTCGTAAGAGTCGTCGTGTTGGCAGGCGGACAAGAAACGGAAAGGCCTGAAAGGGTCGTCGAGGTGGTATTTGCGATGAAGGGGTGGGTGGATTTAGCAACGCCAGTATGATAAAAGAGCGTGGGCGATTTTGACTTTGTGCCAAATCCGGGTTGTCGGTCGGTCGATCGATGGTTTGGTCGCGAAGACTTGGGGAGGGGGGTCAAGGTATGTTTCGAATCGGCAGGCAAAGCGGCGCGGCGCGGCGCAAAAACAAACAAAAAAAGAGAGCTGAAGAGGAAGAACGAGTGCGGTAGAGCGGAAGATTTTGGGATGGAAAGAGAGGAGAAGCTTAAAGAAAAAGCAAAAAAGTGAGGTCCCTGGGCGGCAGAGAGACGAGAGAGATTTGGGAGCAGGCGTTTCGAGGATAGGCAATCGGGCGGCGGCGGGAGGTCGCTTTGTTAGTTGGGTACCATAGTAGGATTAACACCGAAGAGGAATGGCTGCACCGGAGGAGTCCTGCCTAGTGTGGTTGGCTTTTGGCTGGTATATTGAGTGAGAGAATCCTGACAGGTGCTGGGATGCGAGGGACATATGGACTACTATGTAAAGGAGAGGGGCGCGCGAAGTGACGGGGTGGGACGTGAGCTGGGCCTTTCTGGGGTGGGGAGCAAACAGGCAAGGGTCCTTTTCGTCTCTATGTACATATATTCACTTTGGTAATAGGCTCTCTCGTCTTTTACTCCTGAACCTTCTCCTTCCCCTTTTCTATTTACTCGGATGCCTTCGCACGAGGCAGAAAGGCGGCTGCGGTAAACAACCGTGGAGACTGGCAGTATATGGTCAAAATCCAGCTGTGACCACTAGGGAGAAGAAATGCCGTTGGCATCGTCACCCGGCGTATCTACACTATATTCGGGTATCCATCTTATCCTTACATGACAACAGTTTGATGGCTGGTAGTAAGTACGTCGTGCACATACATATACCTACCCGGAAAACCAGAGTAGCCGTGAGGGACACGAGTGTCCCTCGTGGAATAAAGTCGGAATAACAATGACCGCTCGTCGCGCAAAGCCTAGAACTGGATGGCCCAGTTAGCGGAAACCCAGGAGCTGCAATAGGCATGCAGCAACCCCTCTTTCTTCTTCCCTCGTCTGGGCCAACCGACTGCATGCCCCTCGCAGCTAGCAAGGCGCTGATTCGTAACAACGTTACCGGGAATTACGGCCGGAGCGAGAGCTACTGCAGCCAGTGCAGTTCCCCTGCCTGCCTGCCTGCCTGCCTGCCGATGCATGCCCGATTCCGGTTTGAATTCTTGCCCGTCGACTCCGTTCGGGCTTGCAGTGCGGTGCGAGGCTGCATACTATGTCGTCTCCCCGAACATGTATCGAAACTATCTGTACAGTGTACTACTTACGCAGTGTAGCGACAACGGACGCTTCCGATGGGACGGTCGCGCCGCGCACAAGCGTCATGACGCCCAGGAACGAGGGACACCCCCGCCGTTGGAACATTCAGACACCTCGAGTGCCCCACTACCACTTCCTAGCCCTGTCACTCACTCTGGTCACTCTGGCTGGCTTGAGTGCTGGGGACCGATGGGTCTAGATGTGGGTTCCCCGCTGCTCCTTCAAGGAGCACATCCAACGGGGGAGCCAGTGTCTAGACTCCAGCGTTGCGTTGGCTGTCCAGCTTCCTCAGTTCTACGAACATGCATCACATGTATTGTGTATACACTAGTCCATATATAGAGGTATATCTGTAGGTTTAACTAGCCTATTCTTGTCCGCAAGGCGACGGCGGGGGGAGGCGAACATCTGGCAGTCCGAGGTTGTTGCTGTCTCTTGCAGTCCCCGTGCACAGAAGCGAAGAGTACGAGCAGAACGCGATGAGACCAGCATTGTCGCGTATTGAGACCTCCAGCAAGTTGCAGACCCGACCGTGTGGTACCCGAAACGAATCCAGTGGAAAAGGGTGGGAAGCTTATCCCCCCTCCGTTCGCCTGGGCCAAGACTCATCACATGTATGTGGCCTTGTGGCGCAAGGAGAATACGCATAGAAAAAGCAACTACATTCATTGTCCCTGAAAATATGCGGTCAGGGGCTCTTGAGGCAGGCGGTGTGAGAGCTTCAGCTGCCAGTCAGCACCACGCCATCAAGAAATCAGATAAACCAGTCAACCAAACGTGGGGTAGGTAGTCGTCATCCTTGACGGAAATGCGTGGGAGAAGAAGAAGAAGAAGAAGGAGGAGGCAATATTGATTGCCTATTGCCCAGCTGTCTGTGCCACACGTGACAGAGTCGGGAAGATTGCTTAAATCTTCGAGAAGGCACAGCCTTCCGTACGCACTCAACAGCTGGTATTACAGAGCCGCTGAGAGCTTGGGTAGGCACCTACCTAGGCACCTAACTGGCGGGGGGGCAGGCGTTTCCCTATTCCTCCCGCATCGACAATGGAAAGCCAGCCTGTTTATGTATCTGGTCTTGGCCGACGCTTACTCACACACATCCCTCTCCTGATTCGACATTTGAAAGACTACAAGTTGCAACAAAGATCTTACGTCCTCGATTGTCTCGTATAGTGAATAGCATGGCAGGCCGAGACCGTCCTACCACATGAACAACAATTGGAAGGGGAAGGAAAAAGAAGAAAGTCAATTAGAATAGAATTCCTCGATACCGGTGACCCGAGCGGCCAATCGACACCCCCTTATCAAGTCAAGGCTTATTCTTAACCAGTGTCACCACATTTGCTTCCTTCTTACATATTATGATGGTGTACGACTCATTTATTCTTGACTGATTTTTCCACACCCAGTAAATATCTCTAATTTAGTGTCTTCCATGTCAATTGCCGTCTGAGTGCATTCTCATTGCCGGCCAAAAACATGCTCCGCTTTAACAAACATTCCAATTGTGCCATGCGCCTTTGCCCAGCGCCAAACATGTCCTGCAAACTGTAAATGTCACAACCCAAACCCTAGGCGTCGCATTCTTGATGAACATATATATATATATATCGTAAAAAAACCAAATATGCTAAGCAAGGACGAGGGTCTCTATCGTATTCCCTCTAGCATCCATGCGGGGTTTTCCCTTCGGCCTTCGAAAGGATTACCCGCTATATCCTGAGTGCGTGGCCGTTGGAGCCGTTGGCGATGCTCTTTTTAATGCCATTGCTCCCTTCCATGTCATGGACGACCTTCCTCTTCTTCGACTCAGGGGTAAGAGGGGAATCTGCGATAGGTTCTGAATCCGCAGACACGTCCAAACCCTGAACAACAGGGAAAGGCGTGAGGACGGAGGAGATGTCGCCCCACCATTCCTCGCCAAATTGGCGGTACCAGTTGACCGTGATGCGGAGACCGTCAGCAAAGCTGGTCTTTTGGTCCCACCCGAGCTGGCGGAGCTTGGTGCCATCGACGGCATACCGGTGGTCGTTGAAAGGTCGGTCATGGGTATACTTGACCCACTTCTTGAACTCGTCCGTCGTGGAATACGGGATGTTCATCTCTTTGAGAAGATGGCTGCAGAGGTCTATGTTGGAGATTTCGTCGTAGGACCCAACATTGTAGATTTGACCCATCTGGCCCTTGTGCAAGATGGTGTCGAAGGCGTCGGCCGCGTCGCCAGCAAACAGGTAACGCCGGGTAGGGCTCCCGTCACCGTGGAGAACAACGGGCTGGCCTCTGTTTAGCAAACAGGTGAACTTGGGGATGATTTCTATTCCTCGTTAATCGGGAGCGGGCGGGGTGGATGAATGCTACTTACTCTCGGGGAACTGGTGCGGGCCGTAGACGTTGTTGCTGCGCACGATGATGACGGGGAGCTTGAAACTCTTCTGGTAAGACTGGACAAGCATCTCGGCGGCAGCCTTGCTAGCGGCATAAGGGTTGGTAGGCGCAAGAATGCTGGTCTCGAGGAGGTCGTCATCATCGTCATTGACCTCTCCGTAGACCTCGTCGGTGGAGATGTGGATGAAACGCTTGATGTCAACGCTCTTGGCGCTCTCGAGCAAAACGTGAGTGCCGTAGACGTTGGTGTGAGTGAACCCGTACGAATTACCAAAGCTCAGGTCAACATGTGACTGAGCGGCAAAGTGGAAGATGGTATCAATGTTGTACCGCCTTAGGCAATTGACAACTTCTGTAGGGTTGGTGATGTCGCCGTGGACAAAGGTGAAGTTTGACTTTTCATTGAGGACACGGGTGTTGTTCAGCGACGAGCAATAGTCCAGCTTGTCGAAAGAGATTATGTTGTAATTGTTGGGGTAGGTGAGGGTAAGATGGCGGACCAGCCAGCATGCACTTGGGGGAACGTGTTAGCATCTTAGGCGATTTCACTGCCAAGACCTTGACTTACATGAAGCCAGCGCCGCCAGTAATCATGATGTTCTTGACATCGGGCAGAGGCTCAAACTTGGTGCTGCCCTTGAGCAGCGGTGCGTCTTTCCATACACCAAAGTCTTGGAAAAACTTGCCGTGTCCATTGCTGTAGGCTTATGAGAGTCAGCAATCTCGGAATGTGATGATATGCAGCGATGCCGGCCATGGTTGGCTTACTGCTCTGCGCCCGATTCTGACCGTTGAGTAGGGTCATTTTAGCGGTCGAAAAGATCTCTCTTTTCGATGTTCCAATCGAAAGATGAGTGTGGAAGGAATCTGCAGAAAGTGCCGTGCCGTGTGGTGTTGGAGGCTCAAGAAGAGATTAGAGCTTACGTCCGATAACGAGTCAGGTCCGGGGAGGTTGAAGTACAAGTAGGGAAGGCGAGCTGGCGCGGCCCTTCCAAGGGAGAGGGAGGTAGCCCTCAAGGGAGTCTTAGCTTGATGGCCACACTGAGGACAGAGTACACATCGTGCCATTAATATTACCTTAGAAATGGTATATCCCTCTCAAGTCTTAACCAATGCCATTGGCGATCTGCGCCCGAAGTGTCTCACTCACACCACCCCAGAGTCGAGTCGTGCTGGGGGAGGGCAAGGGATGCCAACGTGGAACGCGGCAGGCGGCAGCGCAGAGGATGCGTTCAGACACAAGCTGGCCTTAGCAAAGAACGCAAGCTCGAATAGAGCGCGAACCAGCGGTGGCAAGTACTAGGCAAGGGCGGCGAGAGATACGAAGGAGTCTCCCAAAGGCCCGGGCGGGGTGTCCTTGGGTAGTAAAGAGACGTGGCAGGGCGAAATGAGCAGTGTAGTACCAAGCGTGCCAAGGTTTGGACGGCGAGCCAGGATGCCTAAACTCTGTGGTAGTGAGAGGTAGAGTTCAGATAGCTTCGGCAAGGTGCATATGGGAACGGTTGTGGGTTGTCTTGGATGAGACGGGATGTGCACTTTGTGAGAGGAGCCACCTCGGAGTCAGTCGGTCGGCAGACTGAGATAGGTATCAGGAAGGATCGAAATGATTGGCGTAAGCTCACCTGGTGAACGGTAGTAGTCGACTACCTACGGTAGGTGGTAGGTAGGAGGTAGGTACAGATAGGTACAGAGGCACAGGCTGAGGAGGAGTC
This sequence comes from Colletotrichum caudatum, assembly GCA_030867225.1. Taxonomy (NCBI): domain Eukaryota; kingdom Fungi; phylum Ascomycota; class Sordariomycetes; order Glomerellales; family Glomerellaceae; genus Colletotrichum; species Colletotrichum caudatum. The sequence goes on from MU846537.1 coordinate 17,147, forward strand.
AAGGGTAGACCGAAGTGCCGGTCCAACCTACTTGGGCACCTACTTAGGAGGAGTACTCGTACCGCGTCTGTCTGGTGTGATGTAGCAGGCTAGGTGTACTTTACGGCGTAGTCAACTGCGAAGAGAACTTGCTCGCGATCACGAAAGCGGATATGATGATTAATCTCCAATTGATGGCATGTGCCTGGCTGGTTTGTTTTGGTGACAAGTGAAGAATGACGGATCTAGTCCGTGTCGGGGGCGGCGCAGGATTTGGTAGTGATGGCTAACGTACCTGTTGCACTGCACTGCAAACTGGGGGGGGAGTGCAAGTGCAAGTGCAATGAGAGAACACGCGCTGGAAGGTGGGTGGATGGTGGGGGTGGATACCGAGAGGTCTTGGCTACGAACCGGGCAGGCACACTGTACAGAGTAGTGTCTTGAAACATGACACTGCGGTGTTTCTGGAGTACTGCGTGTGGCATCTTTCCATTACAGTCCTCCTGCCTACAGTGGGGACTGAAAAGCACAAGCCCATCCTACAGTGTACCACCTTGAATCTACTAGCTTAGAAATACTAAGTTACTTACTACCCTAAAGACAAGCTTACGCTTTTCTTTTAGAAAAAGCTTTATAAGGGTGTATCAGTATTCTATAAGAAAAGTTTATTTTTAAATACTTAGTTCTAAAGCAGTCAAACTAGAGTAGAGTATATAAAAAA
>MU846538.1:0-17845 GCA_030867225.1 Colletotrichum caudatum
AAGGGTAATAAAATAGCTAAGCTTTTAGTTAAAGAAAAGGTAAAAAATAACTATAATCCTAATAAACAAAAGAATAATATAATTCTAACAGACTTTAAACTAATAAAATTATAAAAAAAAAATAAAAAGTGTCTAAGCTAAGAAGCTAATATAACTTAGCCTAACTTTAGGCTGTAAGTTAGCAGGTTTGGCTAATGTACCACCATACCAATTCCAGAGGGCTAAAGTAGATCAGAGGCTCCGGCTCTTCGCCTGTCTTCCGCTTTTGTAAGCCCTTGGCAGCCTTGTCCTCAAAGGTGAACCGCGCAAGAAGAGGCACATAGCCAGTGGCCAAGTCGATGATGCTTCCATCGGGCAGAGCCATCAAAGGCTCGCTGCCAAACTCCGCCAGGGATGCTTGCTGAAGTTGGATGCCATGAAGTCCGTTCGTGTTCATGATGAATGTTTTTGGCAGAAGCTATTGGTCAAGGTTTCGGAAGTGCATTGCGCCACCAGCCGGCGATATATACCGAAATCCGTGTCTGGTGGATCCAGGGGTCCGGTCCAAAGGCGGAGTTTCTGTACGCGAGGGAGTAAGGGACATCCACTTTCGATGACTGACTACTTCAACAATGCAAAGACAATGCTCGAGCCGCAAAAACACCTCGATTTATATCTGGAATTGTTCGAGATCATGATTTGAACATCGTTACGGTACTCAAGATTCGATCGTAAGGATGCCAGAATGCCCGATCCGCAAACCCACATCCTGCTTGGTTGCCCACACGACCTCCGGGTGCGCTATGTACAACCAAGGGGGGTTTTCCTGTAGTCGTTGCAACGTTTTCGCATACCATGTAGCTCGAGCCTCGTAGTCCACCTTGTTTTTTGCCTCATGAATCAATTCCTGGACCTCATCATCGTGATATCCGAGCCACCACGTCGCGCGGGAAGAACTCGATACTTTGTCATCTAGCACCCTGAATGTACTGTTGGGCGTCGAATCAAACAAGGCCAGGCTTCCAATCTGCTTATGAAGACCAATCTGACGGGCATACTCGGGGCGATTGGTCTCGACCTCGACTTCCACTTCGAACCCGACGGCCCTCAGCGATGATGCAACAAAATCGGACATCTTTTGCGCATGTTCTGGCATGTATGTGGGCGTTCTCAACACCAATTGCCTGCTCATTTCCGAGCCTTCAAGTAAACTCCGAGCTCTGGCGCGGTCATAGGGGATCGGCTTCAAGTTTGACTCAGGGAAGCCCAGATGGAAGGGGCTAACAATGGTGGCGGACGGTAATGCAAACCCATGATATACCTCCTTGACCAGCGCCTCATTGTCTATCGCAAGATTGGCAGCAAGTCGTATCTCCGGTGAGGTGAAGATACCCTCGGTGCAATTTAGATAGTAAATCGCCGAAAGTGTACTTGGGACTCTGCCCCATTTGAGCGATTTATCGAAATCTAGGAGATCAATGTCTTCCACTCGTTCGAGATTCAACGCAACATCCGCCTCCCCAGTACGAAGGAGTTGGAGTCTTTTGGCGGCATTTGGCTCTGTCAAGGCGATGACGATGTGCGGGTTGTTGTGTCGGCTTGGATTCAGTCGTTGCAATTTTGCTCTTCCGATGCCGTCTTTGCGCTCAAACTCAGCCACACGGAAGGGACCTGTCCCAAGGACCGGCTTGCCATCCTTATCGAGACGCGAAGGCCAGAATTCGCAGAATACGCCCAGAATGTCCGCAAAAGGCTCAGAGTTGACAACCTTCACGGTCCGATCGTCTTCGGCAGAGAATTCAGTCTGCGCAAAGTAACGGCTATAGCTCCAGCGCATGCCGAAGTAGTCCCGTGAGTCTAGGAGGCCATTGATGTAAGTGGTTATATGAGTTGCTGTGCATGGCTCTCCATCGTGGAAAATGGCATCGTCGCGGATACGAAAACGCCATATCCGAGCGTCGGAGGAGTGTTCCCAGCGTTCAAATAGGCCGGGCTTAATGTGACCGTACGGTTGCCATCTGAGAAGGGGCTCAAAAACGAGACTCTTCAAAGCCGTGACGCTGCTGTCATCCGTCACTTGCGTTGGCAGCCGAAAGTCGACATTTTCCAGGGAAATGGTCAGGGTTTCCGGGGTCATTGTAGTCATCAGACGTTGCCGGGGTATGGGCTTTCGCTGTATTTTCTCTCTTTCTTCCTGGATGCTGCTGGTCTCGGTCCCGTGAGATTAGACAGGCCGACGTAAGTGTACGCGACCCTCGAAATTCCTGATGAAAAACAAGGGGGTTTTAGTTGAGATAGGCCCCCCCGCTGTTTAAACCATGAGGAGGAGCGATTGCGGAGATAAGATGAGTTGTCATGTAGGATTCCCGCGGGCAGAACTTCTATCCGTCTGTCGCCACATGGATGCTCGACCTAGTGGATCTGACCATCCTACTAGCTGCTTTTCGTTCATGGGGATCGTTTATTGGGATTTTTCATACCAATCGAACAAATCATTCTGCTCTCTGCCGACCCTAAACCCCCTTTATTGGGGCATAATAGTACCATATGTAAACCGGATTAGCGACCAGTTAAGAGACACGGTCTTAAATCACCTTTTGAGGACCCTTTCTTCCATGAAAGCGAAGAAAAGGAGGACAATAGACAAGAACCCTGCCAGGCGAAGATATCGCCACTAGACAGTAGATAGCACTACGATCACGCAAGGCGACAGAGCGGAGTGAGATAACGACATTGCGGGGCGCCGACAACATGGCTTTCATGACTCCACCTTCCGACTGCAGTATGGCTTTCTCATAACTCGACAATGACCATCAGAACAGTCTCAGCGTGTATATCTGCGTAACGCTGTGAAGCTTGCCGACGGCCATTATTATCGGATTAAACTGGGGGACTCGCACTTGGAGGGGAAGCTACATGTAGCTGACAGGGACTGTGATGACACCATCTTATCCTAGCAAATCAGGTCGATTGGGATATCTAGCTTTTATCGATTCAGTCCCAGAATGGATTAAATGAGGTCAGAAAATCTGGGGAGATTTGGTCCTCTTGGATATTCTAGGTAGATATATAGCAACCTGAAGGCGGCCCAGCTGCGGCTGCATTCCAGCCGGCCAAGGCCCTTGTGCAGACAGACCGAAAACACTGATTCGTCCTCTTCTGCTTTTTTACCATTGGAGATGTCGGAAGTCAAAGGAATTGCCCACGTGGCACTGCCCGACATGAACAGTGACCTCGACAAGACCGAAAAAGACACCAGCCCTGTGGCTGTTACCGAGACGGTTACTGCGGAGAATACTAGGTCCTCCTGGTGGCGCAAGGCTGTGGGACTGGTCTGGGACTCTGTCGAGGGCGATCAGGAATACCGGAAATATGTACAAAGGCTCGATACCTTTTTCTTGTGAGACTTCGAGCTTTTCATTTCAATGTTATATCTATTGCACAATGATAAGAGAATACTGATGACATTCACTCAATGATCAGCCCTACTGTCTGCTTTGGCTACTTCATCAAGTACCTTGATCAGACCAACTACAGTGGGTAACTATGCATTTAGGCCTTGTACTCTTTTCGCTGACCAGATTCATTAGGCAATGCCTTCATCAGTGGCATGCAGACAGACCTTAGCTTGTATGGCAACGAACGCAACTGGTTGAATACGTGGTTCAGTCTAGGCATCATGGTTGGTAGTGTACCTGCCCAAATGTCACAACTGAGCTTCATCAGACCGTCTATCCTCATTCCATCTTGTGAAGTTATCTGGTCTTTGCTAGTGATTGGAATGGGATTTGCAAAAAGCATCAAAACTGTAAGACTGAACCTTTTGGATACACTTCAAAAATGACTTGATGACGTTGAAACTAGATGTACGCTCTGCGTTTCTTCATCGGGCTCTTTGAGGCCTGCGCGTTTCCCAGTTATATTGCTATGCTAGGCGGTTGGTACGGTCCCAAGGAGCTCACCAAGCGCTTGGCCATCCTTCTGCAGATCGAGTCTATTGCAAGCATGTTCAGCGGTTACTTGCAAGCGGGGCTTTACACTAGCATGGATGGCCGGCATGGTATTGCTGGCTGGAGATGGCTTTTTCTCATGGACGCCATTATCTCGCTTCCAATCGCGATTTGGGGTTTCTTTGGTCTTCCAGATCTGCCTCATAATACGAAAGCATTTTACTGGACCCTCGAGGTAAGACTAGCGCAACTATTGATGATTTTTTGGAATCTAACAAATAGCGCAATCGAAATAGCACATCAAGTACGGTATAGAAAGAATTGAGAAGTTTGGCCAAAAAGCCCAGCAGAAGTTGACCTGGAAGGAAGCCAAGCGTATTTACCTTGGATGGGAAATATGGGTCTTTGTTGTCCCTTACACGTGAGTCAAACTCTACCACGGCAAAAGGGACGAGGTGCTAACACTCGTACGAAGCATGGTCGCTGCCTGTCACTCAGCGACGAGCTACTTCAACTTGTGGTTGAAGGCCGCCGGCTATAGTGTCGTGGATGCGAACATCTACCCCACTGGGGGAAGCGCCTTGAATATCGTGGCAACAGTGATATGGGGCATCATTGCCGATCACACAGGACAGAACTACTTGATGATCGTTATCGTCCAAGCCCTGATGATTTTGTCAAATATCCTGCTCTCTATCTGGTATATCCCCAAAGGCGCCCTCATGTTCGCCTACTATCTATCATATGCTGGGTCGGCCGCTACTCCTGTCCTTATTGTGAGTGGCACTACAACCCTTCATGTTGCCACTTAGTACCGTGTTACTGACTATAGCATTTGAATGTAGAGCTGGGCAAGCAGACTTAACGCCAGCGACCAGAGTTTGAGACAGCTCTTGGTGGCCACCGCTAACGTGGTGTCTTATGCGTGGGTTCTTTGGGTGCCGTGTAAGTTCAGACTTGTCGCTAGGAGAATGCCGCAACTAATAGCGCAATACCAGTGGTCCTGTTCCCAACCTATGATGCACCTAAGTACGAATATGGATATCAAGTTCTCATACTTTTCGGGGGGCTCTCTATCATTAGTGTCACTTTGATGTGGTACATGTACAGAAGGAAAGAGTGAGTCGTTGCTGCGTTTGCATCTGGTACTCCAAGTAATGCTTGTTAACCACACACAACCAGCCAAAAACAAACCAAAAAGGAAGGCCAAGGCATCGAAGGAGGAGGTATGGTTTTGAATGAAAGTTGAACGCGGACCAACTAGCATCATACGTCAAATATATCCTTGCAGTTTATAAGGCTAAGAGGGCAACAAGAAACCTTCGTAATTATAATCCATGAAGAGTGGGCATGCGACGATTATTCAGCATATCACTCCCAATATACCATAGCTTCGAATGTACGTTTTTCAAGAGCTATAGATCAGTGCGAAGGTTGCGGAAAACTATTAATGGGCTGTGGCGTGGTCTCCCGAGAAGACAAGAGGAGGGGAACAAGGGTTAAGTGTTTTATGAAGAATAAGGGACGGAAGCAGACACCTCAGGCCGTGCCGCAAACCATCTCTCAACAGAATACCTAGAGAGTTAAGAAGCCTCACTATACTGCAGATTGTGGGTTAATTGGCATTAGCTGAAGTCGAAAAGAAAGGGTCACTAACAGCCCAATCTCGGCGTCTGTTGGTGTTTTGAACATGTTGCCTGTATGTACTCGGTTAGACAGGGACACGAGACAAACAACACTTAACCTAATAAGAGACGATGATGAAATATTCTCTGCGTCGAAAAGAATCCGTTTCTAAATCCGTAAGACGCTGTTTCTGTTACACAATGAGACGACGTCGTTAGTTATATAGGCAGTAACTAACGCTTATATATCTTGTGACAGTCTCCCACCATCCGTAGGTCAAACTTCTTTGCCGCATCGATCTGTCGACAGGTAATGATTTTATAATTGGAGTAAAGCTCATGATGTCCTATGTGTAGCACCATCTTCCCTGTTTGCAGAAAGGAAGGCTACTTCTGATTCAAGACAAGCTGTATTCTCAGAGAGCAGCACGTGGCTTGGGTCCTCTTACTCTTGCATACATCTCGTCCTCAAATGCTTTGATGTATGGCCGTACTCTCTCCTCTGCTGATGGCAGCATTTGCGTTGCAAAGAAGCCGCACAGCCCAGCTTGCCTGTCAATCCACTTAGTTGGGTTAGCGGATTCATAATCCCCCATTGTTGGGTATTCTGGATAACTTACCCAGAAAACATTAGAGGCGCCGCTCCACATTAGCGTCCCGTTCTGTCTGTTCGGGTGATTATGCCCGTCAACAAGCAGCCCCCCTAGACCCCAGTCATACTCGCGAGTAACAGGAAAATGACCAACAGCCCACTCAGGCTCCTCCATGGCCTCCAAAAGAGCCTTCTTTGCCTTCGCGGAAAGCTGAGGCTTGAACATTTCTCCAGTCGTACTCGGCCTCAGCAGTTTCCCGTCGTTGACCAAGAGAGACTGCAACACCCGCATAACGTCCGGCGCCGAACCATACGAGCCCTGCCCGCCCAGATACTCTGTGACTCCCTGGTTCAAGTCTCTACCGCGGTGGAGGATAATCTTTCCCGTGTTCTTGTCCCGGGCATTCATCCCCCACATTTTGGGCCTTGCGGTCCCAATGTCAAAGGTGAAACTAGCGGCACCTATCGGATCCCAAATGTTTTCGCGCATGTACTCTTCCAGAGATTTCCCAGTCACGTTCTCAATGAGTTTACCTGTCCAGTCTAAGCTGGAGCTGTAGGCCCAGCCCTCTCCTGGTTCGTAGTTTAACGGGTAACCGAATCGCTCCTCAACAGTGGACCCGCGAACAGGTTTGATCCTGTGAAAAGATTGCCAATCCCGTGTCGCATCGCTGAGAAAGTCGTAACTGTTCCCAGCGCTGTGGGTTAGGAGGTGACGGAGGGTGATTGGATTCTTGCGTGGGACTTCAATGGGTGATCCAGACTCCGTGAAACCCGTCAAAACGGCCTTTTCTGCCAACGCTGGGACGTGCTTGGATATGTCCTGATCAAGGGAGATAATGCCGCGTTCAACCAGTTGTAGAGCAGCAATGGTCGTGAAAAGCTTCGTGACGGATGCTAGTGTGAGGATCTTGTCGGCTGTGAGAGACTTCTGGGTATTCAAGTCGTCACCGAAAATGTGCGAATATTGAAAGTTGCCTATTGGGTCAGTTGGGACACGACAGGCTGGAACGTATCATCATGGTCAAGCGCACCAGAAGTATCCTGAGCATATAGCATGACACCTGGGATGTCACTCTTTCGCACAGCTGAGTCAATGTTGTCCTCAAAGGAGCCCATCGCAGCATATGGTTCGCAGTTGTCAATACAGTATTTGTGGAATGTTTAAGCTTGAGTTTATGAGGGGTAGGTGTTTCAAGGTCCGTTCATCCGGAATATTAGATGTTGCCACTTGCCAGCTGGCAGTACTAAAGCCTTTATTAGTCATCAGATTTCTGCCGATATCACCGCAGGTGAAAGTAAGCTTGGACGGAAGAATTAAAACTGGAGTTTTTTTTAGTTTTTTTCAATCAGTAGAGGACATTGATTCAAAAAACAGAATGACACAAAGCTGAGATTGGTTCATTCTCTTGTGACTATATTTTCATCTGTAGAGTTGGAGCCTAAACTCACCTTCCCACATGACACAGACCTGTTACGAGAATGACAATTATCCAACTTACCAAATGGTTTCCAGCCGTCATCATGTCCTCGATAAAAAAGCTAGGGAATCCGTGAAAATCATGTTGTGACCTCTCGAGAACACTATTCTTGAGAGTCAAGGAATAATATGATCTAGCAGACAAGCCAGACACAGGCGAAGAGTCAGCAATGTTTAATAATGATTCGCTTAGCAGCCGGCATAGATTGCTAGTGAAATATCAGTAATGTCTATCAGCATGACAATCAATGGGCGACTAACCGTTGGCGAAAAGAGCTTGTGAAGGCACTCAAGTCAGTACATATGTCCTCGCAAAAAGCTAAGTTTCGAGATGGGACTTTACCATATGTGTCAGCATGGTTTAGGTTCTGGGCGGCAGATAGGCTTTGGACACAGCTGTAGCCGTAGCAAGAGCTCTGGTCAGTGGTGCCCTTGATCTGAGTCAGATGAGTGACTTCGTGCTGTTATTAAGTGTATACAATCGTTAGATGGACCTCATATGATCTCGTGGAGGGTTATAGAAACTAACAAGTGCGGTTGTGGCGCGGTCCTGGGCGTGACAGGTGCGAGAAAGAGCGGTCAAGCTGTTGAAGAAGTAAGGACAGTTGACCATGTAGCTCTGGCTGGGAAGCGTGTAGGCGATGACACCGGAAGAGCAGGCAGGGTAAATGTCGGTGCAGTACTGGCGAGAAACTCCAGAGGTAGTGCTGCCGCACTCGCTGGCGACACGAGAGAAGACGGCGGCGACGGTTGAGCGAGTGGAGGAAGACGAGGACTTGAAGTACTCGGTCATTTTGGCAGCAGGGCCAGAAGCAGCGGCAGAGGAGGCGGCGGCGGCAAGAGCACGGCAGTTGGAAAGAGCGGTTGTGGTGGCTGTACGCTGTGTACCAGTGCAGTCGCTTTGGACCACGGTGCGCTTGATGTTCTCGTGGAAGTCACGGCGGACATTGGCGGCGGCGGCGCCGTCAACCTCGACGCTGAGGATGTTGGAGTTGAAGCTGGCGGTACCGGCGATTTCGTTGCTATCGGCGTTGGCGAAGGAGAAAGAGCCCTTGGCAGCCACGTTGAACCTGCCGCCTGCGCTCAGATCGTGGACCTCGGCGATATCCCACTCGACATCGACAGTCTTCCCAGCGGGAATAACATTGAAGGCGTCTTCGGCGATGCCAGAGGTGGCGAGGCGAAGACGAATACCATCAAAGGCAACCTGCTCGGCTATGGATATTTGTTAACGCGACGCGCGAGAAGTGACGAGTCTGCATAGTTGGGAGGAGACTCACATCCGGTGAAGACTTCAGCTTTCTCGACGGCGAGCTTGTCGAGGATGGAACCAGTCTTCAAGACCTTGAGATCAGAGGGACCAATGTTAGTGATACTGGCCTTGACACCAGTGTTTCCGACAGCTTCGATCTTGACGTTGATGGGGCTGTCTCGCTTGTTGAGGTCGACAACAGCGGCGCTCGCAAGAGCGGTGAAGCAGGAAAGAGCGGCGACAAACTTCATAGTGAAAGACGAAATGAGGAGGGGGGGTCAGATGGAGCTGGTAGGTCTGCTTGCCGTTGCCAGTAAGGATGAGGACCTGATCATAAGGGTTCAGACTTGCATATAATATATATCTGAGTGAGACTATAGAGAAATTGTAAACGCGTACAGAGACAAAGAGCAAGTTCGCATTCTGAATCACTCCCATCGGCTACTGCTACTCGTCACTTTGCCAAGCCGGGATTCAGGACAGAAGAGGAATGTGGGAGCTTGATTACCGGCTGCATCTTTTCTCGGTTGGTGTGAGGGGTAGGGTCGACCTAGGCCTATGCAGCTATTGCCGGAGTATTGCGAGGTTAGGAAGGAACATAGGCGAACCAATTGTATGGTAGCCGATGAAAAAAGTCAAGAAAGCCACACGACCGATTCATACAGCTTTGCTGTTCCTACATTCCGTTCAGGGAAGGCCCTCATGTATCGTGTCAATGCATGGCACTCTGGGGAAGGACGTCGTGTTAAGGCTCTTGGCGCGTCGCCGCATGCCGGAGTCGGCATACTGCAGTAGAACGACGCTAACTGAAATAGTCAAGTTCGGATAAAAAGCCTAGCACTGCATACAAGTGAAATCATCTTGTGGCCTAGTAAATGAAAGATTGGGAACGGTGAACCCCAATATGCAATCAAGCAGACTGCTAGGCCATGTTAGCTGGACATGGGCATCTGGTTCGGTGTGGTTGTGACACGTAAAGAAACGCTAGGAGCTTATTCCCAAGTCAGGAAGGAGCACCACCTAATATTTACGCTAATTGACCATGCCCCTGCTGACGACCAGAGGAGTGTGGCAATCATTCTGGGAATAATGTAGGTTAATCGTGACGAGAAACAATCCGTTATAGCACACCGCGTTCATGATATCTAATCAACCGACTACTAGGTACTTTTGCTAGGATTTGCAACGCAACCCTCACACCAAGGTCGATGGGGACGCCTAGATAGAGCACGAGATTACGTCAAGCTGTTGCAACAAACCCGTAGGCGGGAAGCTTACGTTGTTGATCGGTATATTATAGGGGCGACTGTTGCTCTGGGGTACATAGTTAAAGCTCTAGGGCTGAATCGAATTAGTCTCGACGTGCTTTTACCGGCAATTGCCTGCACTGACCTACCAATACCGAGGTACACTCAAACCCCCCTGAGTTCTAATATGCGTTTTCTTCAGCCTGTTTACTACGTGCTGGAATCGTCATTCTTTATCCTTTTCCAGATATCGGTATGCTGCTGCCGCGCAATGCCTGGGCGGATTTCTAATGATCCGGCTCGCGGCACTTTTGGTGGCTGGGCACGCGGGGAAGAATACCGTGGTTATCAATCAACCCGCTGCACCGAATGAGACCTTCCTATTCCGATCTTATATGCCGGTCCATGACCCTGCAGTTCCAGGGTTGCATGGAAAGGCGCAATGTCACTGGGCATTTAGAGGTATCTGTAGCATCAGATCAGTGCACGGATGATTATGTTGCACTAGGAGTAATGACCTGTTGCTATGAGTTGTTGTTGACGAAAAGAGAATTTGAGAATCCCCATTCGTGGGAACAATCGAGGCCTAATAGTTCAATCAGGGCGTTGCCGAGGGCTGACGGACGAGCACGAAGACACCTTCCAGAGATGATTAGGTCGATCAAATCCGGCTAGTTGGGAACATCTGACGGACCAGGGCCGTCTTCTGACCATCCGCGTAAATTCTTACTCGAAGCTGAAATTGCCTCCATCAACCCTTGGCTTTCTACGTTCTTTCTCTGTGTGCCTCACGAAAGTACAGCAGCGTAAACCCGCATATCGAGGATGACTTAATAGTCGCAATCATTGCGTATAGGGCCGAATATAATACCGTCCAGTGCACCGCAGGAGATGTAGTTGTCGATGGCTTGAGGCTCAGGCATTCCCCTTGGGAGCCTGTGTGATTAAGCATTTGCCAAGTTGCCAAGCCGAAAAGGCAGCTGATTACCGGGTGTTGAGCCTTTGCATAGGCGTCTACCCTGTCTAGGAAAGTCAATATCATGCACAATGGCTCTAATCACAACACCCGAATACTGCTTCTACAAGTTAGCGAGTTTATCTCCTGGCTCACTATGTAGCATGGAGATCAACTAGACAGTCAGTAGTAACTAGCAAAAGATGGAGAAGGTCTAGCCGACTACTCTGTTGACTAATAATTCCTTCGGCCGCCCAACAAAATATATCTCGGCGGAATTTGATGGAAGTCCCGATTCGATAGAACACCAAACTAAAATACAACTAATAATCAAGATTATTGATTTTAAAAGGATCGTGTTGTCCTGGACAACCTATCAAGTCACAACTATACACCAAGTTGTCCATGTCGAGTGTGAGCTGCGCACAGACTGGCGTGCCATCCTCATTTGGCGTCAATCTGAAGTATGTCGCTAGGAGCTCTCGCTTTTCGGTATCCCACTTGCTTGACATCCAAATCCATCTCGAATCAGGCGGAATGAATCCATTTTCATCCATGCCCTTCTCTTCGAGCCAGACGACTCCCGACTTGCCGACCACCAAAGCCTGCCCATCCCAGGCGTTCTCCCTCCATGACAGGTTGTTCAGAACATGGATACCCTCCATTCTCAAGTTATGGTTGCGACACTTCGCGATGATCATGGCTAGCGGAGATGTCAGGCCCTCCGAGAAGGTAAAGCACACTGTTGATATCGGACCAGGATCTCGCAGGTAGCGAACGACCCTGTAAAGAAGCTCCCTGAGTTCGTGTTCGAACATGTCGTACATCATTTCGCTGCGGTCAAGACTGCAACTGATGACGATATGAATCAGTAGTCGGTGTATCTGTATGCTGTCCAACGTTCTTCTTGCGTCCGCATCAAGCGTCGGATCGCTGGAATACGTTTCCAAGACATCTTTCCACATGTCTATGTACTCCACGAACTTTTCCTGCTCTTTTGCTGCTTTGAGCATGTCCATCGGATTGTAGTTGAGCTGATCGTGCACTGTTCGCATCACGTGCACAACAGCCCGAGTGAAGAACTGGCCCCATAACGCCTGAAGTTTTGCCAAAACGGTAACGCCTGGCTTGGGAAGCTGGAGTTTGGGGCTGCTGTTCATCAAGAGCATGCTGTTCCTATGCGAGCTGAAAAAATGAGTGAAACCGGCCATGAGACACAAACATGGTAGCAGATGCTCGATATCGTCTATATCATCGTCCGGGGTCCCTTTTGACCGAGGAGGTAGGTAATCTGCCGTGAACTGAAAATCTTCTCCTGGCTGGAGACCGTGCAGCAACGTGATTTTGTTTTCCAAAAGGCGCATGCCGGTACCCATTAAACAGTCAACGTTCTTGATGTTGCCTTGGATGAACTCAAAAGCAATAAGCAGCAGAGTCATAATGATGATTGACCTGGGTGAGGTATCAGATGACGACTTTTGAATCCGCTCTCTGTACATAGCGACTGCTTTGATATGATGCTGTAAAGCTGCCTTGTGATGTCGATTGAGAAAGCCGGTCAAGGGCGACTTCGAAGTCCCCCAAGGACGAAGCGCAGACGGAGGGAGGCCGCCCAAAAGTTTGCTTGACTCTTCATCAAAGAATATGGTTTGTGAAATCGCCCCAATAGCCAAGATTGATTCTCGAACACACGGATCCCTCGTCATTTCGTTGAGAACAATGCGCGACCAGAAATCGGCCTGGCATGAACCTCCAAGGTCTCGGATCAGCTGATAGCGGAACAGATCATAGTACGACCCATCTTTATGGTCGAATTGCATGAAGGAAGGGTTGGCTCGAAGCCGAGCAGCCAGGATTGAAGCTGACCCCTGCTTCCCCGTCACGTTTGGCCTCGGGAGCAGGTGTCGACTCGCTTGTTGAGCTGCCACAATGATTCGGTGCTGTTCGGTCGTTCTCTTGCGGTCTACGGCTTCCCTTATGTAACCGTCGCACTCAACGTCCGCCTTCTCGCAGCGACAACATGTCGGCTTTCGTTCGTCGCACTTAACACGCCGGGTCTTGCAGGTTAGACACCCAGATCTAACCTTTGGCTTGCTAGCTCGTTTTCGTATCGGAGCATCCTCTGGGCCTCTCATCGCGAGGCCAGTAGCTTGATTGGTAGGAAGCGTTATTCCCGTCCTCGGAAGCAGCGGGAGAACACGACGTCCCAAGATATTGTTTGGGCCTTCATATTCATCCCGTGTGTTTGGTGAATACGACGTATCGTTCATGATTGGGTAGTTGTCCAAGAAGAGTGGTGGGGATAATTTATGCGTGAGTTCTTGCGGTGGTGGACTTTTTGTGTGCTCTCTGGAGCCGAGACTCGCAGTGTTTATGGTCCGCGGTAACCGGGCTCAATTCAATAGATGCTCTTTCAAGTTGGCATACTCGATTTGGCTACCTGATCGCATAAGTCGTCTGGAAGTTCGGTGGACACCGATGTCAGGGGTTTTTGGAACTATCATCTGCCAAGGTCCCCGAGGCTGCCTGCTAAGTCTGCTGGGGAGTGATGGAAGCCTATGGCAACATTAACAGACCCGATCTTTTCTTGGCCCTGCACGTCGGTTCGGTTCGACTTCATTGTCAGCATAGCCCTATTGGTCAGTTTGGGAGGTACCCAACCACGAGAGGCAGCTCGTAAACTTCCAGCTGCAATTACAATTGGCCCTCGTGGACGCCCAGTAAAGTACGGCAATCCACATCTGGGTCTTGCTCCGCCCCCAAGCACCCGTACCAGCCTGATGGGTTTTGTTTCGCGTATCATCACTTATCAATTCCTGAGGTGATGGCGCCCCCTCCGCTATGTAAACCCGTTAGTGGTTCTCCGAAGGAGTGACATAAAAAGCCCTACTTGGCTGGTTCTAGCAAAACGCTATATATCCTGCTAGTAGTCAAGTGTTGCATAAAGTTGCAGCTTGATAGGCGTCTACTGGTATAATACTGAGGTATAAATACAATGCAATACCTCGTGAGGTCGCCAGATAATTACACTGTAGTGGTAAAACTACAAAAAAAAACTAAAAAAACTGACAAGTACTATTGTTAGTATCACAGAACCGTTCGAACGGGTAAACAACGATAGGATTTATGTTCTGTATGTTGCTGAAGAAGGGGGAGAAGGATGAGGTTCTCACCGCGGTAGCAGTGCCGTAGATATAGGGGACCGGACGAGGACCATCACGTGGTCTCGGCTCGGCTCCATGGTTGATCCGTGGATGCGTGGCATCCCGACGACTATGCCCAGTCTACTGGTATAATACGACGTGCTTTTATACAGAATTGAAGCATTTCACTACTTTCAAAGTCCGTTGATGAGGCTGGGCGTATAGGGATATGTACATAACATTCTTGTGGTTGTTCACTCAGTCTCGGGATGAGATAGCTACCGCTTTGTCGGCCGACTGATCAAGAAGCTCAATAAAAGTATCATTGTGGATGACATTTGGATTTTGGACCAAATCACACTTCGACGGCGAAATGACAATAAGATCTCTTGGAAAATTCACTCAAAGTCTTGAATGGACTCAGCCTGTAGGCAGCAGTTGGAACGGCCTCCAGCTTTGAAAAGCACTCAGCATGCAATCATTATGCAATACAAAAGTAGAATAAAAAAAGTCTAAGAGTTGGTCCAGTGAGTCTATATTATATGCTCTGCAGAAGCTACATCCACATATCTTTGAGTAAGCGCCTTGCCCGCTCCGGCAAACTGCTCGACCAAAGTGGTGCATGGTGAATGTACGAAAGCGGGAATCCAAAACGCCTCCCGAGGAATATAAAACATGTGTATTGGCAAGTTGGCAACTAAATGTCGTGGCCGCAGCCAAGGTGCCTCTCTCCGAGAGCTTCAAGCTCCTCAATCTGGATGATGCTATTCTCAATACCTCTTGATTGCAGGTGCGTCAGCATAGTGGCGTTGACAGGAGTCTTTGGAATGAGCTCTGTTCCGTTTAGAGATAAAACAGTCAATATGTGAGCAGCAGCCTATGAAATTTGTCAACTAAGATGCCCGGCCACAGTCTATTGTCGGATGATTGACAGTGAACTTACCCTCGTGTTGACAGTAATCGTGTTCGGGTCGGGATTGTCAATGGTGTCGCAAGCTTGGTGGTAGCAGGGATCCTGAGCAACTGCTGTGCCGGTGTGTAAAAAGCCGAAAGGCTTATGGAGGATATGCCAGAATGAGGCATAGTCACTGCCGTTTGTAAGAACAGCAGGAGTAATTTCGAGACCCTGGCTCTTGAAATAAGCCTGGTATATATGCTCAACAACGTCAGATCCTGCAGGCCCAGCTTTTCCGTGAGTGCTTCCATCGGTGTCGGCAACACCAAAGAAGCCCTTAGCTACCATATCGAAGTTGAGATAGACAAGCAAGTTATCGACATCTGACGTAGGGAGGTTGGAGCAATAGTACTTGGACCCAAGCAGACCATTTTCCTCTGCACCCCACCATGCGAACCGGACCTTATTCTTGGTTCGGTATTTTGTCATGGCAAGGAAGAGCTCGAGAAGTAAACTGGTACCAGAACCTACAGTTTGTCAGTATACCATCACTGTAGATCAAATGCCACTTACCGTCGTCGTTGATGCCAGGTCCAGCCTGGACACTGTCCAAGTGGGCACCGAGCTAGAAAACGTGAGCAGTGATGACTATGACGGGCATATGAATTGAATACGCACCATTACGACATTATGAGGGTCGCCCTCCTCAGTCTCAACGAAAACATTCTGCGTAATGCGCTCCTCAACTATCTGAGTCTGCTGGAAGTGAGCAGCCACGTTTTCGCCCGCATCAAGGTGCTCCTTAATCCTCAGGCCATCTGAAAGGTTGATGAAGCCAGCGGGAACGAAACCCTCCAAGTCAGGCGCGCTTAGTGAGCCGGCAGTGGCATTCGTCGTCGCATCATGATAGACAATAACAGCGGCGGCACCAGCCGCCGCCGCAGGTCGGACTCTGCTTGCAAGAGTGCCTCCAGTCGGGCACCGATAACGCTGGACAAGTACAATCTTGTCTTGAACATTCAGGCCCTCGTAGTTAACTGCGTCGCAGCCAGCAGCCCCCTCGGGCCCAAGAACCAACTCGGCAGTGATACCCTCTTTGCTGGTAGAGGGGGAGTACGTCAGGCCGAAGACGTAGATTGACTCTCCGTCAATGTTGAAGTTGATCGAGGTGACCTGACCGAAAGTGGCGGGGAAATCTTGTTTCCAAGCCTTGGTGCCAGGGATGTTTGAGACGCGATTCCAGACATAGTCAACAGACGCGGCGTACCCAGGCAGGCCGAAAGCTCTATTTCCCCCATTGGCAAACGCAATGTCATTGAGGGCCTTTAGATTGGCCATAAGGCTGTAGGGTTGCAGATACAAGTCAGTCAATCAAGCGCTGGTCGATTTTGAGTCGTTTTTAGCAACGCAATTGAGCCTTACTTTTCGGTCTTAAGGTCCGCTTGAAGTTTCTCGGAGTCAATCTTGGGCCTGCATGTTGTGTTTGCTGCGATGGTGCCGGAGGCTAGCGAAAACAAAGCCGTGGCGGACTTGGAGAACTTCATGGCTGCGTGCGTGTTAGAGGCGAGACAGCTGGGGCTAAGCAGCAAAGTAGTAGGCTCAGATACAGTAACTGCGAATGGGCCACAGCTACCATTTTATGTACATAGCACTTTTGTGCGGATCAGACTTTCTTTTCCAAGCAAATGATTTAGTCTTGCGGTCATTCGCGGCGTCAATTGAGTACCACTGCAGATCAAGAAAACATGATGGTTTGCATGCCGCATCCCAGGCCGCCGAGACTTTGGCACCCACATGGCTACCGTTGGTTGGGGTATGCCCACAAACCGGAAGTCGGATTGGGAAGGTCGACGTAAAAGGTGAGGGGAACTTCGGGTCCGCCAAGAGCCAA
The DNA here is from genome assembly GCA_030867225.1 of Colletotrichum caudatum. Lineage (NCBI taxonomy): Eukaryota > Fungi > Ascomycota > Sordariomycetes > Glomerellales > Glomerellaceae > Colletotrichum > Colletotrichum caudatum. The sequence continues at coordinate 17,010 of MU846538.1, forward strand.
GCTCTATTGAATTTTAATCTTGGCCTAAGATTCTTGGACCCTCACCCCGTCATGTCATCGAAGCAGCATTAGTCATGGCGAAACAGCTTTGTGTTCCCGCTTTCTCTGACAAGATAGGTTGCCAGGGTCATAGTCGAAGCACCGGATGAACGTCGCCCAGCGTCAAGCATACAGCGGAGTCTTGTCAAGAACACCGTTGAATGATGGCGAGGTGGAATTCTTGTCAAGGCAAGCCCGAATTAGCGGGCATAAGACATGATTTGTGCAAGAAGCAAGAGTGAAAAGTCGTTGATTCTTACTTTGAATTCGATCCTCTAGAAGTCTGATCACACCTAGAGTTTTTCAATTGTTCTGTGAGGGGGTGTTTATCTGTGATCCAAACCTAAGACCCCCGGGTAGTTAAAAAGCATAAGCAAACTCCACTCAGGGCCGTGTTTATTGGCGGCCAAATTGTAGTTAAATCTATTATTAGCAAACTTTATGCGATGGACACTTTGAATTCCTTGACGAGATTGCCTTGTAGGGAAGTTTACCAAGAACGCCCGGAGTGGATACTATCACGACAACTTCATGCATCTCCACCCTCTGTAACAGCCTTGATAGGTGTTATATCACGTTGCGCTTCAACTTCGGCCCCTATATATAGGACTTCACTTCCTACATTGTTACTTCCATTAGAAATAAGCATTTTAGACCTGAATCCTTATATGCCCTGCTGTGTGCTCTAACTCGTAACAGATCTGTTGGTCTTCGCCGCGATGTTGAACTGCAATAATGGCTTACTTCATGCTGCATAGTTCGCAAACAAACAGCGCTTTACAAGCTGAATTTTCATT
>MU846539.1:0-17744 GCA_030867225.1 Colletotrichum caudatum
GGGGCGAGATGATCTACTTGAGAGCCGCTAGCTCGGGCTGCCCGTCGCTTCGGACTCGACACATGAAACAACCACGCCACCAAATTTAACCCTATTCCCATTTGGTGACCCCCGGGGGTCGCTAACGCTGTCTTTTGGGTCTTGTCTTTGTGGGGAATAATTGAGCGTCTGGTGTCCGTAAGCCCATACAGCAAAATACCATGTATGTAGGGGGACCGATGGGGAGGGGCTGTGCCGGGTGCCGGGTCCCCCGCCAATGATGTGGACAAAGGACGACGGTCTGGAACCTGAGGGCGCTTAGCGTTGTCCTCTCGCATATCACTCTGTTGATAAAGAGAGAGAGAAAGAGTTGAAGATTGAGAGACAGCTCGACAGAAGGGGCATGTATGATGTTAGCCCCGTAGATGATTGCAGCAGAGCCAAAGGCATTCTTTATGTGACTGCGCAACTTGGCATCCTGTACCATCCTGTACCATCCTGAGAAGGGTCGCAAGCTCCTCGGGCCATCACTCCACTGCCGAGTGCCTGTAGCCAGCCAAGTAGAATATGTCTTCTCCTGCACAAAGAGCGGATGACCAGTACACGTCTCTGCCGTGTTTTCTATTGTTCCATCGTCTATGCATAAGTCGTCCCACGTCGTCTAAGCGACCACACCGCTCGCCGCCGCCTCCTTCTCCTCCTCGTCCGGCTGCCGCCGTCCACCGCCGCCGCGGACCTCGCCCAAGACCTTCTCGATGGACGCCAGGAACCGCGTGACCTCGTCCTCGGTGCCGACCGTGATCCTCAGGCACCCCTGGCAGCCGTGCTCCTTGCCGCGGAACCGGACGACGACGCCCTTGTGCTCGGCCAGCCGCTCGTACACGGCCAGCGCCGTGGCGTTGTCCGGGTTGCCCGCGGCGTCCAGCATCTCGTACAGCAAGAAGTTGCTCTCCGCGCCGCCCCGCAGCCTGCCGACACCGGGCACCCTGGGCAGCTCGGCGACGAGGCGGTCCCGCTGCGCCAGGATCCGGGCCCGGTTGGCGCGCATGACGGCCAGCCCCCGGTCGGACACGGCGTGCCGCGCGAGCGTGCTCGTGGGCGTCGAGATGTTGTACGGCGCCTTCATGGCGTTCAGGAGGCGGGCGACGGGCGCCGCGGCGAAGGCGGCGCCGAGGCGGATGCCGGCCATGCCAAAGGCCTTGGAGAGGGTCTGCATGACGACGAGGTTGGGCCACTCGAGCACCCACTCGGCCAGCGAGCTGCCCTCGGGCGCGAAGTCGATGTAGGCCTCGTCGAGGACGACGACGCCGTTCCACGCCGGGTGCTCGAGGACCCTCCGGACGTCCTCCTTGGCCAGCGCCGAGCCGGTGGGGTTGCCCGGCGTGCAGAGGTAGACGAGCTTGATGGTGCCGCCCTCCCGAGTCAGCGCGTCGAGGACGGCGTCCGTGTCCATGCCGAACCCGGGCGCGGGCTTCAGCGGGACCTTGACGATGCCCACGTCGTTGATCTGCGCCGAGACCGAGTACATGCCGTAGGTCGGCGGGCAGGTCAGGATGCGGTCCTTTCCGGGGGCGCAGAAGCACCGCAGCAGGGCGTCGATGGCCTCGTCGCTGCCGACGCCGACGAAGAGGTTCTCGGGCTTCAGGTCCCTGGCCGTGTGGGCGTGGGTGTTGCGCAGGTCGCAGAGCAGCTGCTTGAGCTCCGGCTGGTGCGGGTCGGGGTACCGGTTCAGGCCGAGGAAGTCGATGCCCAGGTCGCCGGCCTCCAAGTCGGGCTGCAGGGACGGGCCGTAGGCGTTCTCGTTCGCGTCGAGGAGGACGTTGGTTCCGTCATCTTTGTAGTCGCTTTACAGGGGGTTGTCAGCACCCCGCTCATGCAAGTGAGATGATGGGCCATTTCTCGTATGGGAGCGTACGTGAGAGTGAGTGAGTGAGTGAGTGAGTGAGTGATCGAGTGTATTACTTACTCTCTGGCGCAGCGATAAGGCTCAAGGGCCAGAATGTTCGGACGCGCACATGTTTCAAGGTTGAAGGGCGACATTTCGGCCGAGTTTGTTTACTGGCGTATGGGGTCGAGAAATCGGCAGGATCGTGAGCCGGTCGACTTGTCTCCTTATATCGATACCTCCTTACTCACTCGAGAGTGCAGTCGCAGACGTCGGTTTGAGTCAACTAATGGGCCCTGCAAAATGCATCTCCCGTCAAGTCTGCACCTAGTTTGTCTGCATCCGCCGACCCCGGAGCCATGTGGCGGCACCTGCCCGGGACATTGGATGCTGGGCATTGACCAATGACCTTCTGTCGACGCCGACCAGCTCTCCCCACTTCGAAAATTCAACGCACGGGATTCTCACCGGGAGGAGCGAATATCGGATAAGCCATCGCACGCGTTTTTGTGTCAATCTTGCGCGTGGCCTGTTTGTTTGTAAGGTAAGCCGGCTCGAAAGTGGCAGCTCCGGACGCCGTTGCGCTCGGCATCGGCATCGGCATCGGCATCGGCTCGCTCGCTCGCTGCCTGTCCCTTGTCGCACCGCACCGTCCGGATCGATGAAGAGCCGAGGCACGCCGAAGCCGGCCATACCACTTGCTCACAATCAGGTACGACATCGTGGGTTGTTTTCCAAGGCGACATCTCACAAGAACCCAACAGTTGTCTCTTTCTTCACGACGCACGACGCAAGTCGCTAGCGATGGCTTTTAGCTGGCCCATTATAGCCATACAAAAATACAGTCTGCCCCCTCCCTCGCTAGGCAACCCGGTTCTTGAGAGATGTATGCACATCGATCGCCCTGATAGCATCGCGCCGTCGCCTGTTAGCCATTACCGCATCGGACCAACACTCGCCTAGTCGAGTTCACGAGATCACTTTAGCGAACAAGTGCCAGCCCACCCGCCCGGCCTGGAGTTAGGAAGCAAATGGGCTAAAAAACTGTATTCAGCATGAACATGAACACACTATCAAACATCAGTGCGTTGGCAGTGCGTAGCATCTTTTGGACATGCTTTTTTTTTAGGGGGGGGGGGGGGGGGGGGGGGGGTCAGCCTTCGCCAAGACCGGTCCGGACCAGATCAGATCAGACTCTATTACACGGTAGTCGGATAATCGGGGTAGCCGTTTACCTAATGAACCCTCCGTAAAATACCCATCTAAGAAGAGCAGTGAGTTGGCATTTACCGCCGGCTATTACGTTCCGCACCGGTTGCCCAACGGAGTGAAGCTATTACCAGCCAACTTACCCCGCTTCAACCACCAGCGCACCCCTGCTCGGAGGCATCTCGCCCTCTCTCGCCTGCATGCTGCAGTTCGTCAAAAAGACATGCGCAGTAGGCCGATCCTGAATGGTTCTAATCACGGCGTGGCCCATCTCATCGGGGCGGCCACATCAGGTCACCAGTTCCCTTATCCCCGGTGGGATGGAAGAACCATCAACGTCATGATGCATACGGTCAAGTCCCAAGGGCCGACTTTGTGAAGGCGGCCCCCTCCTGCCAGAGAGTTCGATGATATAACAGTGACCGTTCCCTCCCTCCCGTCCATATTCGTATTCGCTCTGCCCCGACGTCTTCAGGCAGCCCACTTGGTGACCGATACTCCCCTACCCCGACAATGCTGTTCCTGCCCATCGCAACCTTGGCCTTGGTGGCAGCGGCCTCCGGATGCGGTCTCGACAAGTTCGAGAACCTGGTCACGTTCGGCGACAGTTACACCGACGAAGGCCGATTCAGCTACTTCCTCAACAACAACGGTTCCGCCCCGCCCGCCGGCGTCCTGCTCCCGCCAAGCAACTCCACGGCGAGCGGCGGATACGCTTGGGGCCGGTTCGTCGCCAACTCGACGGGCGCCAAGGACTACAACTATGCTGTCGGCGGCGCCACGTGCTCCAACAAGATCATCTCCCGTTACTTCGCCCCCATCCGCCAACCGTTCCCGTCGGTCCTCGAGTATGAGATCCCGGCTTACAAGGCCGACACGGCCTTCGATGCGCTCTACCCGAACAGGGAGGCCGACAACACGGTCTACGCGCTCTGGATCGGTACCAACGACCTGGGCTACGGGGCCTTCCTCACCGACTCCAACGCGCCGGGGACGACCATCTCCTCCTTCGTGGACTGCGTATGGGACGTGTTTGACAAAATCCACGCGACGGGCGGGCGGCGGTTCGTCCTCCTCAACGTGGCGCCCCTGGAGCAATCGCCGCTCTACGCCGCAGCAGAGCTTGGCGGCTCCGGGAACAGCATGTACTGGCCCAACAAGACGAGCTACAACACGACCGAGACCCAGTACAAGATGCTCGAGTACAGCACCAGCGTCAACACTGCCTTCGACTACGGCGTGCCCTTCCACCTGCTGGTCGGGGGGCGCTGGCCCGGTGCGAGCTTCTCCATCTTCGACGTCCACAGCTTGCTGCGGGACGTTCACGCCGACCCGCCGAAATATTTGTCCTCGCCGGCGGACGTGAAGGGGTTCTACAGGGTATGCGACCCGGTGACGGCGGCGTGCGTGGACTCGTCAGAGCCCAAGGCGAGCTTCCTCTGGTACGACGAGTTGCATCCTTCCGAGCGTGCATGTAAGTTCACAAAAAAAAAAAAACGTGGTTTTCATTTCGAGACCGTCGGGCTGACAGGTGTCCTTGTATAGTGGAGATTGTGGCACAGCACTTTGTCGACGTCGTACGCGGCAACTCGACGTATGTAAAGACGTATGTGTGCTGATGGGATATGACAATGCAGAGGTCTGTTGCCGACTGCACCTGTGGCGTGAGGCGTTGGGAGTGCCATACCAAGCGATGGATAAAGAAACGGAGTCGAGTTATAGAAGGCTTCGGCGAGCACCAGGGTAGGTAGGTGCAGTGTAGCACAATGAGAGCGCGATAAGTTCAATAGAGCTCGGAGATTCCTAGCCGACGTTGGCCACTTATATGTCAGTCATCGCGTCTTGGTCGGAGGGAGGTTCGCTACTAGGGCTCCCTGCTCAGCAAGGAAACAACTCTTGCCAAGAACAGAGAGAGGGGTCAGCGTAGTGTTCAGCCAGGAAGCCATCCATCCATACCTTGGCAGGCAAACCACGTCCCGCCAACATGGTGAGAGAGAGAATGGAGTGTTGTTTAGAGATGGGTGCCTATAACCCAGCAGCTGGCGGTTGTGCTTGGGCCGCGACGCGCTCTGGCCGTCGGCAATAGCCAAAAAATGGCGACACACGGGTCGAGCCTATGCAGCTTGTCAGTATCATCAATTCAACTACGTCTCGTCAATGATGTAGACATGCCGTGCTGTCCTGTCCGTCTTATCAGATGCGACTCACGAACAGAGAGACACAGAGAGAGCTCGAGGACATGGAGGGAACAGGAGGGGACGTGATCCTGGGTGGCTTGTAGGCAAACCCCTGTCTGACCTGTTGTGGATCTGGAAGAGAGTTCATGCATGGGACACCAGCCAGTTAGAAACGACGCCTCGGCTTTCAGGTATTCCGTCGGGCGTGGGTATTGTGTATCCGTAGGTACTACCGACCTGGAAGGCACTAACAGGTAGGCGGTAGACTAGTCACCTACGGATATACTACTAGTACCTACCTACTACCTACCGTGCCTATTCGTCTATTCGTACTGCGTACCAAGTATCCCGGATCCTGCCCATGTCAGGCTCCGTCGCCATTCCCCAGACCCAGACCTAGACCCAGACACGCCCACGCCCCGGGAAAAGCAATGCAGAAAATTCTGTTTCTGCCTTTCCTTCCTGCCTCCAATGCCTGCCTGGTCGACTCACACCACACACACACACTCTCTCTCACTCACTCACTCACACTCCGCACACCGGCACCCCGATATCTCTCACACGCACACAGCTCGCTCACATAATTAATTTCTCGAGGCAGACGTGGACTGGCGCACCTCACCGCACGGCACGGCACCGCACCGCACCTGACATTGCAACGCGCCTCGACCACTCTTAGCCAGCCGTTCCTGCCTCACCTCACCTCACCTCATATTTGCTCGCTGCACACCGACAGATCAGACACACCGACGCACCGCACCGCACCGCGCCGCGCCGTGCTTCGCTTCGCTTCGCTTCTCACTCTCCGCTTGCTGCTCCACGCGCACCGTCACACTCACTCACACACCACGGCCGCATCGGAGGTCCTCTCCCTCCCTCTCTCTCTCTGTCCCCCATCCATCCACCGACACGCAGACTTGTTGTCGTCTGCCTGTCCATCGGATCGCTCCGCTCCGCTCCATACTGCCCCGTACCACCCATCTCATACAGTGCCATCTTGCGCCTGCCACTTGTCCTCCCACTCACTCAGTCCCTTCTGCCCTGCCTCTTTTTCTCATCGAGGTACCCTCGTGGGACCTGACCTGCCTTGCCTTATCAAGCTCGGCGTCCGTCGGCCCTGAATCGAACCTCAGCCTGGCTAGAGTCTGATCTGACACCAGCTGCCTTTGATTTAGGCTTGTCTCACTGGCCCGCGCCTGTGGCACTTTGCTGCATCTCAACTCGCGACCCGACCCCTTCCGCCTCATCTCTTGCCGGCAATCCCTACTCTGACGCCCCATCCCACCCCCTTCCCCTTCCTCTGCCAGTCCTTTCTTACCTTACCCATCTCCCGGCCCTTTGTTCCCTCACTTGAACCATCATCTCACACCCCCGTGCCGTCTGCTGCTGTCTTCCTCGTGACGGACGCCGCATACTTCTACAGTCGACGAGTACGGACGACACCCAGCCAAACACGCCGCCAGCTCTATCCCAGCTGCCTGTTGTATCATCCAGCCAGGCATTCCCGAGAGCAGACGAGGCACGACCGGTCCGGATCCGTGCCGCATCTATGCTTGTTGTACCTTGGCACGGAATAGGTACACCTCTCGGTCCTTACGTCGAATCGCTCCCATACCTCATCTCTTTGGGCCAAGACTTTGGCTGTCAGCCTTCGTCTATCTGAGAGATAGTCCAGCCAGTTGGTGCCACCCCCTGCCCCCCACTGCCGCCCATCACGCACGTCAACCACCATCAAACCAGCCAGTCATCCCGCCAGCCTAGCCAACCTGCCGTCCGGACAGGACAGGCTGAGGACCACCTCGACTCACTCCACACACACTCCTCCCACCGCCCGTCGCCCGCCGCCCGCCGCCGCCCTCTTCCTTGTTCTCCTCGACTTGTCGAAACGTTGCCCGCTGCCACCACCGCGCCTCTCCCACCTCCGCCCAGCGTAGGTAGCTCAGCCAGCCAGCCAGCCCTCCCGTGTCTGACTCTGACCGAGTCTGAAAGCTAGAGTCTATTGCTACTCTTCACACGACTAGGTCCCTTGGAAACCCCCCCCCCCCCCCCCCCCCCCCCCCCCCCCAGGCCCCCCCCCCCCCCCCACGACCTGTCCCTTAGACCCGTCGCGTCTGGCCCCCCCTCTCCAAACCATAATAATAATAGCAGCTCCGCGCCCATCATATCTCTCCCTCCTGTCCCAGCCATGTACACTCCCGGCTACGGTTTCTCCAATGTCCCTCCGAACTTCAACACCGGCGCCCCACCCTCAAACCAGAACCCTCACATGCAGCCAGGCCCAGTCTCAAATCAAGCAGGGCAACAAATGATGTACAACCCTAACCAATTCGCTGGTATGCCCGGTGGCCAGTCCGGCTTTGTCGGCGGACCCAATCCCGCCATGATGTCGGGCGCTGGTCCTGCAGGCATGATGCAGAACGCCGGCATGCCGCACATGGCTGCCAATGGCCAAAGTAAGCTATTCCCTACTTCGCCCTATTTCTTCTCCCTGTGCTCCCCTCCCCCCCCCCCCCCCCCCCCCCCCCCCCCCTCCCAAAAAGGACGATTGGTAGAGTCTCGTATATGCGCTGCGCCCTCCGATGCTGCCATGGCAGCATGTGTCTCCCCGTGGTGACCGGAACAGAAGGCATGAAGCAAAGGAAACGCGGCTGTCCTGGATTTACCGCCTCATTGCTACCATCACCACTACGCGTCAGACATGACACTGCAGAACCATCCTAACCTCAGCAACGGAAACACGCGTTCGCTGACCTCAATGTCTTCACCAGTGGCTTTCCAAAACCCCTATCCGGGCAATCCCTACGGCGGCAACATGCCCGCGCCGGGTGGTCAACATCCCAACTTTGGCGGAATGCAAGGCTTCCCGATGAACCCGAACATGACTCCTCAGCAGCAGCAGATCATGATGCAGCAGCAACAGCAGCGCATGCAAGCTCAACAGGCGCAACAGCAGCAGCAGCAGCAGCAACAACAACAACAACAACAACAGCATCAGCAAGCACAGGGACAACCCAACCAAGGTGGCATGCCGTTAGGCTCGACTCCTTCAAGGCCGATGAGCGCGGCACAGGGAGGACACGGTTCCCCGAATAACGCTATGCAACATCAGCAACATCAGCAGCAACAACAACAGCAGCAGCAACAGCAGCAGCAACATCAGCATTCTCAGCAGCAAAACCCCCAGCAACCGCCGCCGCAACAGCATCAACCGCAGCATCACCAGCCACAACCGCACCCGCACCCGCAGCCTCAACAGCAGCCGCAACAACCTCAGTCTCAACACCAACCGCAACCGCAACCGCAACAGCAGCAACCGCAACAGCAACAGCAACAACCCACACAGCACCAACATCAACAGCACCCGCACCAGCAGCATCAACAGCAACAAGCTCAACAACATCCGCAACAGCAGTCGCAATTCCCGACGCCGCAGCCTCAGCCTCTTAGCCAAACCCCAACGACCGCCGCACATCAGCATTCGGCGTCTGTAACGACTCCTCAGACACCTACGTTTCCCCAGCATCACCAGAGCGCGAGTCTGAATGGCACGTCGTTGTTATCCACCCCCCTCAGCCCCGGCAGCGAGTCGCGGGAGCAGGAGCGGTTTTCCTTGCTGCTGGAAATCAACCAAGAACTTCTGTTCGAGTCGATGCAGCTGCAACATACCCTGAGTGAGCTGAAGAAGGAAGCGGCCGCCTCGGGCGAAGCAGAGCAAGCAAGAAAACCTTCTCAAGAAGAGACAGTGGCTCAACAGGATTACAACCAGTGAGTCATCAGCGGAGGTCTCTCGTGGCATGGCTGAACTAACAGACGTCCTCCCCTCAGTTGTATGCGACGACTTCAAGCAAATCTCGCCTACTTGGCCGCTCTGGCTGACAGGAAGGGCAATGTTCAAGTCCCGCCATCCCCCGCGTACCTTTCCTCCCCGCCGCTGAACATGACCCTGAAAATACGAAACTCGACACCTCCTGGCGACATTCCCGAGAACAACCCAGACCCGACAACCGACCGCGAGGAGCGATCCAGGTATCTCACCGAGCTATACACGAAGCTCCAAATGCTGTTCCCCAATGCCGATCCGAAGAAGGAACCGGCGTTCCAGACCCCGGCCAGACCGCAGGGCCAACAAGGGCCTCAGGGGATGGGGCAAGGCCAGCGGCCGCCGAGCCATCACGCCAGTCCATCTATGGCCCAAGCTCAGAGACCCATGCAGATGCAGAGCATGCCGGGGCAACATCAACCTCACGGAATGATTTCTTCATAGAAGGATAAAAGATTAAGAGTACTCGGATGGGTGTCATAGAGGCGTGGACCACCCCGGCGTTCAGGTGAAGTCGGAATGATTAAAGGAAAAGGACCAGGTCTCGGGTTTGGCGCGGGCGGCGAACCTTTATTGCCACCAGGCCACGTTCTCGGCATTGGCCTGCCGCACGCAGCGCACAGGTTTGTGCGAGCCACGGCCGGGACGGCACTGACTGGGGGAAGGGGGAGGGGGAAGGGGAGTGCATCAGGCTCTCCGAGATTTTGTATAGACTTGTCTCATTTGGAGGAGCCGACGGAGTTGCGGCATATCATGTTATATACCTGCGAGGGGCGTGAAGCCTGTAAGATGATGATCGAGAAGAATGCAAGATTGGATAAGACCAACCCCCGAGCACCGGCCGAACATGGTGCGTTCTGCGTCCCCTGGGAAGTCGCCATTGGCCCGGGTCATAAGACACCGACAGCGAGATGGAAGCGAGGTGTATGCGGCATCGGAGTAAGGTGGAGGAGCCATGAGCCTTGCGCACATGGCACACAGCGAGACCAACCTTGCCATCCCCTCCTGAGGAGATGGCAAAGGGGATGGGATGGATTGATTACGAAGATATTGGTAGCATAGTAGTAGGGAGAGAGAGAGAGAGAGTCCATTCCCCGGTAGCAGAGTCATCTCGCCCGTCTGTGCACTCTGCCTACCTAGTCCTCCAAGCGGACGACGGTATTAAGAATAAACGTCTGTAGGCCGGCCACCTTCTGGCACTGCTTTCTCCCCCCCTGACTATCTATGATTGCGAAATTGCCAACCTGGAAAGCAACTTCGGGAACCACAGATTGGGGAGAAGGCCTGGAATGACGAAACCAGAGCGCGTCGCGAGGCCTTGTACCCCGTACAGCCATGTGTCGTCGTCGCAAAGACGAAGGCGACGATGCTTGTTACAAACACATGCCTTCGGTCACTTTCCCCCACTCGTCAGCGGGGGTTGGGCTCTTGGTCTGTGGATGCAGTTGGGTGCTCGGTAATACCTGGTAAAATAAGACAAGGACTGAGACGAGAGCACCTACCTAGCTGGGTATGTGAGGAAAGCGGCCCGCCGACGTGGTTAATCTCGAGTGTCTGTTACCTACCCGGGTCGGGTCGGGGTCGCCGGTCAGACTTTCGCGCCCTGTCGCCGTTCGTGCAGCACAGGCGGGAAGCTTGGTCAGGGGCAGCGGTGACATGATTGGACGGATGGGCTGTTTGGGCGGGGCATCAGCGGGGATTTTTGTACCGTCCGTACCTTGCAGGAGGAAGTGGCTACTATAGGTACCTACCTTTTGGTTTTGATTCGCCTGGGGGGTTTCCACCTTCTCCCGTTAATCGACCCTATTTTGATCTCTCTCTCTCCTTTGCGCGCCTTCTGCGGGTGGGTGCTACTGCTGCCACTATACAGTTGCTATCGTTTGACCGAGCTTTGCTTCGCCATGGCTTTGCACTGATGACCATCTAGGTATGCCAGACCAGTGGGATATGTGGCATTTATTGGCGCTGAACGGCTTGGTTTGATGTCCAGAAATAGGGGGGGGGGGGCTTGGGCTTGGGCTTGATGGTGATATCGATTGTGGAACTCCAAGGAAGAAGAGGAGATGACATGGGCGTCGCGGGGGGTAAGGTAGGTAGCAGTCAAGTGACCGGCCCCTTCTTGGCAAGGTGATGTAGATGATTCAGAGGGGCACAACAAATGCTCTCTATCTCTCTCTCTCTGTGTGTGTGTGTGTGTGTGTGTGTCGCGTCGTTTGGTTGCAGCCAGCAAAAAACCTCTCTGGGAAATTATGTTCCCTTCTCGCGCCGTTCAGCCTGTATGAAATTGCTGACATCAATCAAACTCGGAGCTTGCTGCTGCTGTGCTGTGCTTGTCCCTGTCATCCCATCTATACCTATACAGCCTAGCCTGACCTGACCTGACCTGACCTGACCTGACCTGACTTAGGTAGCTGGGTAGGTAGGTAGGTGAGGTAGGTGTAGGTGCAGGTACCTGCCCGGCGGAAGGTCCGAGCAACCAACTAGCTGCACACTGACTAGACATGATCAGACCGCGTCAATTGTCATTGAATGTCTGTCAAATGTCGAATGAGTGACAGGCTGGCGCTGCTGATAGTTCAAGTCCCTGGAACAACATGCATACCTATGCGCGCGCACGCATAGGTAGCTTGCTATCCAAGAAAGACTGGAATCAAGGAGACGCCTTGCACGCATTCTGCTCCCTTCGCCTTTCAAAGTCTCGGACGACGGCCATTCCTCGACCATTCAATTCATTCCAGACCAGTCGAGATTCGCCCGATTCCCCGGCGGCAGCGCAACCCGATCTCATCGGATCAACCAACTCTCTACATGTCTCCCCTTCCCCTGTTGCACATCCCGCATGCTTCTCTCTCCCCCTTCCCCCCCGACAAGCCACAGCCACCTCCACTAAGCAAGCCCTGGATTTCTCAAGCCTTTTGTCTTTAGGTGCCTAGGTAGTGAGTGTAGCACACGCGGTCATCTTACGCAAACTGGGTTCCAACCGTCGTCCACGATCCGTGTTACCTGCGCTAGAGGAGCGCTTGGGGTCTTGAGAGAGCACTTTACCAGAGCCCAGTGACGGCACACACACACACACACACACACACACACACACGAGATAGGCCCAACAACGACCCAACCCGTCCTTGGCTTAGACGTCCGTCCGTCCCCTTCCCGAACTCGCCGTGTCACCGCGGACCGTAGCCGAAAGGGGCCTGGCAACGAGCATCCTTGAGGTTCAAGCGTCAGCTTCAGCATCCGGAAGGGGCCACAAGGAGGAGAAAGTGCCCCCAATTCAGACACTGCCGCGGGCTACCTTACTACGTACGTAGTAGGTATATGTAATTGCTGGGAAGGTGCCTAGGTACGGCGTAGTAGTATACCGTGCCTACTTCTAGTGTCCGTAGTCATGCCCAAGTCAAGAGCCCACCCGGGGCCGCCCCCCCCAGCGTTTCAGCGTGATGAAACGACAAATCCAGTGGCAGCAGCAGCAGCGCACTCGACGCGCTAAACCAGGCCAATCCCCTCTTGCGCCGTCCGACCCTGAGCCCATTCTCATTCTGTATCTGTCTCTGCCTCCCTCCAGCAGCTCTCACAGTCTAAGTGAAGCCGCCCTTTCTATTCCCGAGCGTTGCAGTCGACAAGGACATTGTCTGGGGGGGCTGCTTTGGTCTTGTTATCGACGCGACACCACCCCCTTGTCACCTTGGTTCTCGCATAGCATACAAGGAAACTGCTGGACAATTTATTTCGGAACCAAAGCCACGCCACTCACGCACACACACACACATACACATATACATTGACACACAAACATTCTGTCTCTCTCATTCACCTCACCCAAGCCATCCAAGTCACTCTCCCACCCACATCTGTCAACCTCTCCCCACCTCCCACCCTCTCTCTGGCTGCCGTGTTGCCGTCGCCAACCTTGTCGCACATCCCTGATCGGCATTGCTTGCTGCAGTGTGTCGCCTGACCTCACGCTCCCTATCGCCACGTATTGGCTACGACCGATCCCCGTCGACTTGCGAACCGAACAAAAAGAACAGAGAGGGGGGAGAGGGTGAAAAAAAAAGGGCCACACAACCCGACCTCGAACACGTCGTGCTCTTGAACGAGGCGAGGCAAACTTATCCCGCAATTTATGCATCTTGAAAACGGGACCGCAGTTGCGCCCACTTGTCGTTGACTGTCCTACCGTTGGGACACATCCGACGAGTCCACATTCCAATCACTGCTGCGGTTACTCTCTGTCCCCCTCTGCCGGAAAATACCAACAAACCCGTTGGGGGGCCTGGCCTGGCCATGGAGCTGGCGCTGCAGCAACGGCATCATGAAGTGGAAAACAACACCGAGCTCACACATGCCAAAACCGAACCTAGACCCGCCGCCACTGACGACGACCACCACCACCGGGAGACGCCCAAGATGCTGGCCCACGATTCCATGGTCACCGTCAGGCTGTCCGAGCCGCCTGTCCTCACCGTCAACACCAGCGTCGTCCCCGATTCACCCCCGCAGAGGAGACCCAGCACGGTTCGAATTGAAAAATTGCCATATCCTGTCCAGCAGGTAGAGGAAGCCGAGGTCAAGGATACGCCCAAGACCGACGACAACGACGACAGCTCGCCCAGTGACCCAGCCACACCATCACCTGACACGAACGCCCCCAAGAACCTCCAGGACGAGCTCGTAAACTGCGAGGAGGAGATCGACGAGCTGGAAGAAGGCCGGGTCGTTTCGGTACAAGCTCACGGAGGACGGGAAGAGCCTCGGCGCCTGTCCATCCCCGAGCAGCAGGAACAAGAAAGAGGAAAAGAAGTAGTTGAGGGAAAAGAAGAAGGCCAACAAGACGACGAAGAAGAGGTAAACTGGGACGAATTGCAGAAATCAGAAGCGAACGAGCCTAGGGACGCAGACACCGACAGAGTAAGAAGACGCCAGTTTTTTGTTTTTTGTTTGCTGCTTTCCGCCTCGAACTCAACAATGCTAACAATCCTGACAGTCAACAGCCATGTTGCTTGCAATGCTGGAGCAGGAAAACGACAAGATAGCTACGAACCCCAAGAGCATCAAAGTACAAGCCGTTGAACAAGTCGCCGCTTCCAATCGCCCCAGACCGCCGTCAATGGCGCAATTACGAAACATGGTTCACGGTCCGACGCCGCCGGCCTTGCGATACTCGATGCTCCCACCGCCACCGATGACCGACCTCGAGTTCTACGCTGCGCTGGTCAAGGACTACCAACAGACGGCTGCTCGGTTGCCGACTCTCCTCTCGAACAAGATCCGCAAAGGCATCCCTCCCCCCCTGCGGGGAGTTGTATGGCAAAGCATGTCCGGCGCTCGCGACTCGTCGTTGGAGGAGCAATACGACCGGTTCAGTGGGGAGTCGAGCCCTTACGAACCCATCATTGGCAAAGACCTCGGCCGGAGCTTTCCTGGCGTCGATATGTTTCGCGACCCCGAAGGCGACGGACAACGCATGCTCGGCAAGGTGTTGAAATGCTTCAGTCTCTACGACACAAAGATTGGATACTGCCAGGGGCTGGCGTTCCTCGTTGGCCCGCTGTTGATGCACATGCCTGACAAGCAGGCGTTTTGCGTGTTGGTTCGGTAAGTGTTACCCGAGGGGAAAAAAAAAGAAACAATGTCCGAAACATGGTTCGAAAAGAAGAAGAAAAAGCAACCCCCAAGGAAAACAAGGTTTCGGAGGCAAACGCAACGTCGATGCTAACATTGGATGGTCAGATTGATGGAACGATACGATCTACGGAGCTGTTTTTTGCCAGATCTGTCAGGATTACATGTTCGCATCCACCAGTTTCGGGAGCTTCTGCGAGAACACATGACACCATTGTCGAACCACCTGGAGCACCTACAAGTCGACCCGGCGTACGTTTCACAGTGGTTCCTCAGCTTCTTCGCCGTGACGTGCCCCCTGCCAATGCTGTTTCGCATCTACGATGTGATTTTTGCCGAGGGGGCCCCGGAGACCCTTATGCGGGTCGCCCTGTCCCTGATGCAGAAGAACCAAGCCCGCATTCTAGCATGCACCGAGCTCGAGGATGTAATGCAACTTCTCCTTTCGAGGGGGCTCTGGGATTGTTACCATTACAACGCGGACGATTTTGTCCAGGATTTTGTCAGTTTATCGGGCGTTGTCACTCGAGAGAAGTTGCTCCAGTTGGAACAGGGGTACCGAGACGCACAGATCGCTAGCGCAAATGCGGCTCGTTCCTCCGACGTTGCCACCGCAGCCTCCCGCTTCCTCGGCCGCATTTGGGCTTCCTCCACCATCATCTCCCCGAAGTCCTCCTCCACCCTTAGCCCGGCGCTCACCGCTCCGTCACGGCCTCTTAGCATGTTGCGCAGGAGCGCCTCGAAGCAGAGCCTGGCCTCCACTCTCAATTCGATGGAAGCCAGCTCCGTTAGCGTCCTCAGCTCCGCATCCACCGAAGCCACCACCGTGTCCCGAGATTCATCAAACACCGACTACAACTCATCCATCCGCGAATCGACGCCCATCCCTAGCAGCAAGCCATTGTACGGCAACGGCGGCAAGAACAACAAGGAGGATGCCCTGCACACCCAGATCGAAGACCTCCTCACCGCCTTGACCGAACTGCAACGAAACCACGCACAGCTCGCGAACGATTTACAAAAAGAAAGGGAACAGCGCGAGGAGGACAAACAGGCCGTCCGATCACTGCTGGACGGCTTGCGCAAGAAGGCCAGCAACGACTCGGTCAGCACCGATGCGAGCGTCGAGACTCTCAAAGCAGCAGCCGATGACCCTGCGGCTGAGGCACGCGAGGGAGGCCAGGGAGACGTGTCTACTCTCCCCAAGACCGACGAGCAGGGCAGCCCCCTGCCAGAGGATCTATCGCAGCTCCTCGATACCGTTGAGGAAAGGTTTGGGCGCCATGGCAGCGGCGATCGCAGAATGTCCCAGGGAGGGTCGACGGCGCAGATGCAACAGGAATTGCAGCAGCTCAAGGACCAGCTCGCCAGCGCAATATCGCAATCCCAGGACTACAACCGAAAGATCCTCGACTTGGACCAGGAGATATCCGCCCTGAAGGACCAAGTGCGGGAATCACACTCGCACACACGCATACTGCACCAGGACAAACAGCGACTTGAAAAGCAGATACATAACATGAGGACGCGGGCATCAGCCGCTGAGGCGGACAATAATAACACTTATCATGACAGCGATGGGCTCACGCGGAAGAGCTCTGCCGGCGGCAAGGGCGGCTTGAGGGAGCTGAAGCTTGGTAGGAGCAAGTCGACACCATCCCAAGCCGGATCGATGTTTAATAAGCGGTCGTCGTCCCTGCCGAAGCCACACGACTCGACTCCTCCACCAGCGACCCAGACGTCTCCTCCAGCGCCAACGGACGACCAACACGAGGCGTTGTTGCTGGAGCTCGTTCAGGCCAAGACCGCCGAAGCTATTGCCAGGCAAGAGGCCGAAGAGATGAAGCAGAAGCTGGAAAGCCTGCGCAAGGCGTATGGTCTCGCGTCCGCGGAGACGCCACCGCTAGCGGCAGGATCGGCCGCGGCGGCCGCCGCCATGGGCGTCTTGGGTCGCCTCACGGGCGCAGCTACAGAGCCCGCCAAACCCGCCTCGCCAGCGACGACCCCAGCCGCGACCGCAACAGCTGCGGCGGGAGGCTTCTGGGGCTGGAGGAGGTAGATGGGAGTCGGTTCGGATGACGATATCGGCGTTTCAACACATGACTAGAGAAGCATTCGGAGCATCTAGAGTATCTTGCATTCTGGTTTTCTTCGGGTGACGGGTACCAGGCCCGTCGCCTCGCGGCACCGCCTTGTCGTCCGCATTCTGAGAGGGAGTAAACCAAGGCAGTTTTGCATGCGTGAAAGCTGGGTAAGCTCTTCACGTTGGGGGAGGTGGAAGCATCACTGTTCTCTTCTTTCTTTTTCTCCACACACGCAACCCCCATTGCCTTGGCATTCTAGACTGTTTACTCACTTTTATTCCTCCTTTTCCATACGCCACACGGCAGCATCGGAGCTGGGGAGGCGCCAGTCCTCGTAACCCCCTGGGACGACAGACGGAAGTGTTTCGTCTCCGGCCGTTGATGACTTGGGATTTAATGTGTACCGGCCCCAATATGCGATTGTATGTGTCATGGGCAGATGGACCGGAGCTTTCCCCTTCTCATTCTCTCCCCCTGGGACCGCCGAGGTTGAAATACAGACAGGCACTTTAGAGAGGCTACCAGTAGGAAGTTTCTTTTTTTTTTCTTTTTTTCCTCTCGAGGAAGAGTTGAAGGCATGACAAAGTGCTAGCTAGTTGCAACCCCACTAATACGATATGGAATGAAGGCTCCAGAGCTTAAACGTGCGCTTCCCTTGTCAACACCCAACATGCAGTGGCGGAATGTTTCCCGGCCCACGGGCTACACTTGGGTAGCTTGACCCGTCACAATATCAGCCATCAGCGTGTAGGTAGGTAGGAAGGAAGGAAGGGGGGCATGATCCGTGAGCCTCATCGAAGCCAAGGTGGGCATGTTCACCAACCCCTTTTCTTGGTCGCCCGATCCGGCAGCATCGTGGGTCAGTCGTCAGTCACTCTTTTCCCGGTAACATTTATGTTGCACTTTCGGTGGCCGTTTTGGAGTGGAGTGGCCCCCCCCCCCCCCCCCCCCCCCCCCCCCCCCCA
>MU846540.1:0-17732 GCA_030867225.1 Colletotrichum caudatum
TTATTATTTATATATCTATAGCTATTATTAAGGGTTATAATCTTACTAAGTATATCCTTAGAGGTCTCCTAACTTATGTTTATTATTAGTCTATATATAGATATATTAATCCTAAGTTATATCTTAAGGCTTATAGTTATCTAGAAGTAAGATAGGAATAATAATAATAAGGTAATAATAAATAGTAAGAACTCTATTCTCTTATGCTTTATAAGGGAACCTTCTGCTTCTTTAAAAGGGCTTAAGTCTAGAAGGACCGCGCGGGCTGGCGGGCGTAGGCCCGGCCGTTTCCATGCGGTCGTTAGGGTGGCCGGCCCGGAGGCCGACATCAAAAAGGGGGGTTTTTAGTGTGTTAGTAGGTTGGTATGGATGCACGCACATGCACTAACAGCATGTGGGTTGTCGGGTAAAAAGAAGAAGAAGTTGAGTTCGACTACAGGAGCCCCTGGCGGGCTCATAAACGCTTCATTCTGTTATTTTACCCCGGGCTGACAGGCAATGGACACTCGTACAACCTTTCCTGGTTTCAGAAACGGTATATTGGACGTCTACGCAAGCTTTATACCGAGATATGTCTTACTGGCTTGGCCGCGGCAACGTGATAAAGTGCACGTAAGTCATGGGCAATCTGCATCGCAACTTGAATCTGTTTGAAACATCCGTCTAGATAGCAACTGCGCCGTGTTTTGCATTCAATAAAGAGCTCACGGTAAACTTGAACAATTTAATAGCCTCTGCCTTGAACAGTCTGCCACAGTTTCGGGAGTATGCCTAATCCCAGTTCTTCTATATGCACCAGCGACATGAAGCAAAAGCAATGCCAAGCTATTATATGAGTATACAGATTTGACGCCAGTTCGGCGCTTCTCTGCTTGCGGCGCCAATGCGGCACCCGCGCGACGTACTTTTACCCCCCTCCTTCCCTTCTATTACGAATAAATAACCATAAAATCATCCAACGGCCCCTCTACTGCAGCATCTGCTGCATGGCGTTGACCCTGTAGCTCTCCCTCCTCTCCATAAGCTCCTGGTGCGTTCCGCTGTCGGCGATCTGCCCGCCTTCGACCAGCAGGATCACGTTGGCCTTGTGCACGGTGTGCAGGCGGTGGGTAATCGCCAACACCGTCGTGCCGCGGGACGCGCGCTCGAGACCCTCCTGGAGAGCCGCTTCGCTGGCGGCGTCCAAGGCGCTCGTGCTCTCGTCCAGGAGCAAGAGGCGCGGCTTGCGGACGAGGGCGCGGGCGATGGCCAAACGCTGCCTCTGGCCGCCAGACAAGCGGGACGCAGAGGGGCCGCACTCGGTGTCGTATCCCTCGGGCAGAGCCATGATCACGTCGTGAATGTTGGCCAGCTTGCAGGCCTCTTCGATCTCGGCCTGGGTAGCCTCGGTGTCGGGCGACGAGCCGAGGCCGACGTTGAAGCGAACACTGCCGTCGAAGAGGGTCGGGTCCTGCGGAACAATGGCAACGGTGTCTCTAAAAGAGCCGGGAAGGTTGGCGATGTCGTGGCCGTCGATAAGGACCTGGCCCTGGGAGGGAAAGTAGAGACGCTGGACGAGGTTCATGATGGTCGACTTCCCGGCTCCGGAAGGCCCAACTAGGCCGCAGAACTGACCGGGCTGCAGGGTGAAGGAAATGTTGTCGAGGATGTTGACGTCGGGCCGGCTCGGGTAGGCAAAAGAAACGTTCCTGAAGGTGACCTTGACCCCGCCAGCAGCGTTGGGCCTCTTGGCCCTGACTTCTCCGGTGGACTCGACGTCTTCCTCCGCCTTGGAGTCCCCGGCCACGTGCCTCGGCCGGGTGCCGGTCTTGCTGAGGTCGTCGTTCTTGCCGACGTTGATGACGGACATGATGCGGGACAGGGCGGTACGGGCACGCGAGAACTCGGGGGCCAGCGCGAACATGGTGCCCCACAGCTGGGCGCTGACAAGCATCGCCATCAGGATGATGAGGAACTGGGTCTGGGTGTACTCGCCCTTCATGATGAGCTGCGTGCCCCACCAGTAGGCCAGAGCGTTGACGAAAGTGCCGGTGGTGGCGGAGATGGCCAGCCAGATGTTGGTCGAAGCCGATGCGCGGACCATCTGCTTCTGGGGCGGGGCGAGAAGTCGAGCATAGTTGTCCATCACTTGGCTCTCGAGCGAGAGGGCCGCCACCGTCTTGATCGACTGCACGGCCTCGGTGGCCACGGACGTGGCGGTCGAAAAGGCAGCCGCGTGGCGCTCCTCGTAGCGAGCCAGCATGCGCAGCTGCATGAACCCGGAGCCCAGAAGCAGGGGGATGGTGACGAGGCAGACGACGGCGATCTTCCAAGCGATGATGTGAGACAGGATCACGGCGGCGACGACGTTCACGCAGATGGCGAACACGGTGCCGACGGTGGAACCGCTGAAGCCGCCAATGGAAGCGGTGTCCTTGGTGATGATGGCAAGCAGGCCGGAGGCGGTGCGGCCGTCGGACTGGTGCCACTGGACGTCCTGGTCTATCAGGGAGCGGAAAGACAAGACGCGGACCGAGTAGAGAAGCTTCTCGGCCACGACGCCGAAGCAGGACCAGGCGAAGAAGTTGGCCAAGAGCTCGATGCACGCGAGGCCGAACATGAGGCCGGAGAAGAAGCGTCCCATGGACAGGATGCGCTCGGCGGTGCTGGCACAGGGGTTGAGGGCCCCGACGGTGTAGCCGAAAATGAGACCACAGCCGCTGAAAGTAAGGCCGACGACGGTGGCAGCGATCATGGCGACAGCCAACCAGGCCAAAGAGGGTCTGACGAGCCGGACAAGGCCCTTGAACACGGTGCTGTAAGGCTTCGCATCGTCCAGGCCGGCGGTATCCGACTCCTTCTTTTCCCCGGCGTCGCTCTCCTTGTCACCGGACTTGGTGTTCCCCAAGCTCTTGGCAGCGACATGCTCGTCGGGGCCGTCGGCCTTCTCGTCGGCAACGTGGTCGTCCTTGAGGGTGGAGGCGCCGAGAGAGTCGCCGGAGACGGAGCCGGCATCGGGCGCGCGGTCGGCGGCGCCGACCGTCTGCAGCCTGGCCATGCGGGCGAAAGCGCCGTCCTCGCGCGCCATCAGCTCGGCGTATGTGCCTTGCTCGACCACCCGGCCGGCCTCCATGACGACGATGCCGTCCGCGTTGCGGATCGTGGAAAGACGATGGGCGATGGAGACGATGGTGCGGTTCTCTGTGGCAGCCTGCTCGACGGCGCGCTGGATGCGCTTCTCACTGGCGGAGTCGAGGGCGGAGGTCGCCTCGTCCAGCACCAGGATCTTGGGGTCGCGGATCAGAGCTCGGGCGAGAGCGATGCGCTGGCGCTGACCGCCGCTGACGAGAGTGCCGTTGGGGCCGGCCGAGGTGCCATAGCCGTCATCAAGGCGGTCGATGAAGGTGGCGGCATCGGCCTGCTCGGCAGCACGACGGACGAGGTCGACAATTTCCCGGATCTCGGGACCGTAGCTGTTGACGGACGACAGGGCGTCCTTGCCCTTGGATGCCAGCTCGGCCAGCTGGCCGCCGCTGAGGAAGGGTCTGAGACGCTGGTGCTCGGGCTTGGGCGAGTTGATGAGGCCGAGGGCGATGTTCTCGAGGATCGACCGGTCGAGGAGCGAGGGCTCCTGCTGCACGAAACTGACGAAGCTGCGCAGGCTGCGGACGTTGAGCCCCCGGATGTCGTGGCCGTCGAGGAGGATTTCTCCCTCGTTCGGGTCCTGGAGACGGGCGAGGAGGGCGGCGATGGTGGACTTGCCGCTGCCCGAGAGGCCGACGACAGCGGTGTACTTGCCGGCGGGGAACTCGACGTCGACGTTGCGCAGGACGGGCTGGCCGGGCCTCGACGGGTACTCGAAAGTGACGTTGCGGAGCACGATGCCCTTGGGGTCGTCCAGGGGCAGAACCCTGCCCTCCTCGGAGGTGCCGTCGATCTCCGAGGGAGCCTCAATGTCCTCCTGCAGGCGCCGGTACGCGGCCGAAGCACCCTGGAAAAGGGGAATAAAAGGGGCGATGGAGCCAACCATGACGCAAGCTGAGGCGCGAGCCAAGTTATTAGTCACTTTTACCGGAGCCATCCCGCGCGCGACTTGATGGGAATATCCAGGGGGGGAGGGGGGGAGGGGGGGACTTACCATCAACGAGCAGGTACACGACCGCGTAGATCTCGCCAACGGTGGCACTGCCACGGCCGGCCATCGAGTCGGCAATCTTGATGCTGCCCTGCCAGAACGCAAGAGCCATCCCGGCGTAGGCGATCCAGTAGAGAAGACCGGCCTGGACGGCGGCAACGGCGGCCTTCTTCATGCCGGCCTTGCGGGCGGTGATCATGTGGTCGGCGAACTTGGCCTCGAGACGCGGGCCGGCGCCGAAGGCCTGCACGACGGAGATGTGAGACAGGGCCTCGGACGCGATGGACGAAGCCTTCCCGACCGCCTCGGTCATGGCGCCGGCCTTCTTCGCGACGTAGCCGCCGCCGACGAAGGAGGAGAGCATGTAGGCCGGGAGCATGGAGACGAGCATGCCGGCGAGCCTGGGCTGCTTCGAGAAGGCGATGACGAAGACGGTGGCGAAGAAGCTGGCGGTGCAGATGAGGATGCCCACCTTCTCCGAGGTGCCGGACTGGACCGCCGTGATGTCGCCGTGGAGGCGGCCCGACACCTCGCCGGCGGCGGCGCGCCTGTCGAAGTAGGCGGGCGGCTGGCGCAGCAGCGCGGAGACGTACTGCGTGCGCAGGCGCTGCGCGAGGCGCTGGCTGACGACGCTCCACGAGAGGATGTAGCCGTAGATCAGGGCGAGCGCGATGGCGCCGACGTAGGCCGACTGGACGACCTTTTGCCTGATGGCGGACTCGTACGCGAACGGGTCGACGCCGGTGCTCCCGTCGGCGGCGCAGGTGGCGTCGTTCATCTCGTCGACCAGCTGGCCGAAGATGACGCCCAGGAGGGGGAACGGCACGCCGGCGCCGATGGCCGTGAGGGTGCCGAAGACGATGAGGACGTAGTCGATCCACGTCGGGTCGGCGGCGAATAACAGGCGGAAGAAGGTGAAGAATTCCTTGGTGAACTGTGGGTTTGGACTCGTTAGCAACCCATGGAGAGAGGGGGGGAGTTTGTATGCCAACGCGCTGCACTGGGGGGGGGGGGGCGTCTCTCGTCTTGTTGTGCGCGGGTCCCGTCAAGATCTTTTTTTTGGTGTTTTCCAGAGTGACGCGGGACAGCCCGATGCAGCCAAAGGCGTCTGCGGCCAGAGCAGTGCAGCGCAGGCACGGCGGCTTGGGGAAGACTGACCGGCATGCCCTTGGGTTCCTCTTCCTTCGCCTCTTCTTGCTTGGCGGGCTCCTCGGTCGCTGGAGGAGCTGCCTTCTCAGGCTCCTGCTTCTCAACTGCCGCCATCTTGCTCCCGTGGATCGTCACCGGTTATCAGGTTATCAGATCTGACCAAAGTCCCAGGGGAGGGGGGGCTGTTGACTGTGACGCGTGTTCTCACTCGGGTCCTTTTGCTGGGTCCTGTTCGAACCGGTCCAGCAAAAAAGATACAGCACCGATCAACTAGAACAGAGGGGGGGAAGGGGGGGAGTTTAACAAGAGAAGTTGGGGTGGTGAAAGGAAGTTCGAGAACAGCTTCCGAGGGAACGAAAAGACAAGAGATGCAAGTTGAGCCGGATATCTTTTTGTTCCCCCCTTCCCCTCGCCGGCTGCGGAGACACACGGATGCTGCAGGAATCTGCGCCCCCCCCCCCCCCCCCTCTCGCTAACCAAGGGAAATCTTGGAATGAACCGGCTTGCGTTGTCGAGGGCACATGCGAATATGGGGGAGAAAGGGGACATGGCCGATTCCGGCGCCTCGGTCAGCGCGGATTAACGACCAGAGAGAGAGAGAGGAGCGTACAGATCGGCTCTAGCAACGATCAGGGTGTCCCGCCTCTGGACGGAGGAAGAAATTTTGCACTGGAGCCATGGAGCCATGGAGCCATGTAGCCCATTCGTGGGCCGGCAAGGGGGCGATGTGGCCAGTCACGATGCAGTCTGCTGTGAAGGGGGTGATCAGATAAGATGATCTGATTGATTAGATATGACGCTAGCAATGTCGGTACCCAGGTTAATTTGCAACCGGTGGGCTGGCCGGCTGGCTGGCTGGCTGAGTCGGGGGTTGACCCATGCGGGACATTCTTGACTCTTGTGGCTCGGACGGGAATGGCTGCCGAGGCACGGAGGGGGGGGGCCAGTCCAGTCCACCCCCCCTCTCAACCATGGAATCGAAAGCCAAGATGGCAGCAGAAGCCGCGGACATAGTATCGAAGCCGCGAAGCTAGGACAAGTGTTGCGGGTGTGCTGGGGCCGTTTGCTGTGACGATTGGAATCGCTCTGCCCCTCATGCCGTCTTTGATTTTTCCGAACTTCCTGAAATGGACAGCAAGTACGCACTGCATAGAGTCAAGCAGCCGGAGTAGATCTGACTGGAGATTGTGTGGCATTGCCGTCACTCCTTGCCTTGGCCGAAACCACCCGTATCGGCCGCAGCCCTTTTCGTGGTGTTTACCCGTGCATCGCCTGTTTGTTTGTGGGCACCGCGTCACCGTAGCATTTTACGAAAGATCATCCGCATTTAATACTCCACTCACTCCAAAGCCGAGCCGAGCAGCATGGCACGCCGAGTTGGGTTCTCCGGCAGCCACTCGCTCTATTCTTCGACCATGACCACCCCCCACCCCAGGTTTGAACTCTGTATTAGCCTGCCGAGGGTTTGAGAGTTCTTGAGAAATGACTCTATAAGGTGGAACTGGCCTATGGCCATGTACCGCGTGAGTGTAGATGAGATAACCTTGTTCAGACCTCACTGATTCCGATGACCGGGGTTGTCAATAGCCAACTAAGACTCCAAGTTCTTGGGATCGTCAACTTGAAATCCTCAACATCTACGTCTCCTTGCCTCGCAACATACTGAATTCGGCGGTCAGTGCTGTTCCGTGAATTTTCTGCTCTCCGTCGACCATAAAGGAGACAACATCTCACCGGACCCCTGAATTCTTCATTCTCCTCTGTTTGAGCCTCCAATTATCGGATGGGAACATTACTGAAAATCCTTCCTTGATTTCTTGGCTGCATTCCTTGGCTAACGAGGTCCATCGTCACTGTTGATTCACGCTCTTTTTGTGTTGTGGCGCACACTACATAGTTCCCCAGACGGACTAGTCCCGGGCACGACATGGATGTGTAGACTTCGGCATGGACACTCTATCGCGGCACACCATTCACACCACAAGATGAACTTGGCTAATTCTTGTGAACGGCGTCAATGGAAAGATAACATGCGGCGAGCGCTACAGTACTACACAGAATCTGACAGGACATTCCGCTGTGGCATTGCATGGATTCACATGATCCCGCGATTATTTTTGTCATCTCTGTAGCGGCATCTTGACAGGCATGAAATTGATACAACTCGACGTCAGTACACAATCCTATGGAGCTCATCAATGCTGCCTTGCCGCAGGTCGGAGAACCCAGACGTTCTGTTGTTTGCCATTCAAGTAGCACCAGCATTCCGCGCCACATACGATAGCAGAAAACAAAAAGATGCTTCTGATCACCAAATCGTAGTCCCCGCGTGATTCATTCGACACTTGCGAGAATAGAGTCCCTATGCATTAGGAAGCGCGGCGCGCGGCAGTGTGAATCATGCCCCCAAGTCCGCCTCCAAGGACCTCTGCCCCATTCTCAAGCAGGTTATACTGGGTAGGAGCGTGAAGGGCTTCAGGAAGAAAGAGAACGAATTGGCAGAGAGTTGCAGTGTGGATGGTGGTAGCTAGGTTATTGCTGCAAAGGCGGCCTTGACGTATTAATCGAAATGAAGAGCGGCGGAGCTTCAATATCAGCAGTCTCTCGAGATATCGATTCTTAGTTCCAAGCGATTCAGAAATCCTACGAAAAATAGAAAGCATTCTTTATTCTCGTGAGGTGCCTGAATTGACGAGACGATCTGAGGCCAAATGTGGCGGTCTACGAATAGCCCACCCATACCGACTCCCGCCTCACACTTCTGTATAGTGTGGCAGGGGTAGAGAGACCTCATCTGGACTTGTGCATAAACGAGCCACAAAGGGTGGTCAGCGGGCTATGCCTTCTTATTCAGACTACTAATTACAGCCCGAGCCTGCAGCGTTCGTAAATATTGGGTTGGTTTTATTCGTCTTGCGGCGTTCGTGACCAGAGCCGGGCGAAAACCCGGTAGCGACACGGATGCTGGTCAAGTGGGATTCCCATATCCGTACATAGATAGCCCAGTTGAAGCCGCTTTGCCCCATCAATTGGCCTCCGTCTTGTAATTTTGCAGCGCTAAAGAACCCTCCCCCCCCAGTCACAGGCAGCAGTACGGCACAGCACGAAGCGTGGCCAGAATAAGCATACTCGCGAATGGTATGCTTGTACCAACCGTGAAAGGGGAGGGGTTCTATTCGCCCTGGGCAGGACTCATCTCACGACTGGAGTCATCCTGCAAGGGGTTCTCTTATCCGGCCGAGATGCCAGGCCATGATGGGGGACAGAGAGGGAGAGAATGCAATATAAGTATCCATGCCATCGCATGCTGACCTTTGGCGGTAGTCACTCAAACGGTCTACATCGAAGTGTGACCAATATCACAACATCACGCCAACTTGAAAGCCTCTCGTTTCTCGCAACGTTTTAAAAAGACGCACTCCTTCGGACACTTCCAGGCGTATTAACTATGCGCGCCGCTACCGCCGTCCTCGGCGCTCTCGCCGCCACCGTCGTCACCGCCAACGACGTTCGCCTCAACCTCCACAAGAGAATCGAGCCGACCAAGATCGTCAGAGTCCTCGAAGCCCGTGGCACGCCCGAGTGCACAAACGCCGTCCACGCCTTCGTCGAGGCGGTCACCGGCTCCGACCCTCTTCCCACACCACCCTTCGACCTCCAAGAGTGGGCCGCCACCGCAGACGTCGCCGCCGCCACGATGGACCCGTGCGCGACCGCATCCGTCACAGGCTCCATCGGCGCTGTCTACACCTCCTGGTCCGGCTCGGTGGAGTCGTGGCAGACGGCGCACATGTCCGAGATGAGGGAGATGTGGCACGAGTGCACCGACGTCCCCCTCGTCTCCGCCGAGGTCAAGAGTCTGCTCGAGTCCGGCAACTTGTGCACCGGCAAGCTGGCGGCGCTCACCAGCGAGCCTTCCGGCGCACAAGCGACCGCAGCTAGCCAGAACCTGGCCCCCAGAGAGACCGGCATGGCTGTTGCTGCTGCTGCCGCCGCCGGCTTTGTTTTTGCTGCGATGCAGTGAAGCGGGGTGGAGTTTGATTGTTCTATGATATATCTTCGATGTATAATCTCGCCAGTAATTATTATAGCTTTGGCGTGCTAGAACTATCCGCACGCCAGGTGCTGTCGATACTCTCTCAACTTTAATGATGACAATGACTGTGACCCATTTGCATACCTATGATATTTCATACCATCTTCCTTGAACAAGATTCTATGCCGATCATAGGAGGGACATTGCCCGGGTGGCTTCACGGTATTCGCTCCGGCGCCCAATGATTTCGGACTGAGGACGCGGTGGAATTCGAATACCCACTTGTATAAAGTCTTGTATCAAATTCAAGGTGTCCACGTGCCCGCAACCAAGTTCCCCGGAGTCGTTGTCCATATCTCGCATTCTGGCGCAAGTGCGCTTTATATCGGGAAGATGACGTGCCCGACACTCTCTTTTGGCTCTCAACACTACATGTATGTTTGATGTTGAGATGTAGCCAGTAAACCGTTTACTTGAGAAAGATTTCTACTCGAGTTGGATAGGGTAATACCGAAAACCCAGACCTGTCAAATACCAAGCTCGTTCAAGCAAGCAGACAGGACCTTGTGAGCTGGAAGCTCAAACATTCAGGCTTTCATATTGCTTTTCCTGTACTACTGTATGTAGACGAGCCACAAGAACTGTATCAAGTCTGGTCCCTGGTAATAAGAGAGTCGTGCAACGCGATGCCCCACGCCGAACCCTTCTCTTTCCAGAACAATGCACGCCTGTTTGTAGGCGAGTTTAGAAAATCGCCAGAGCGTTCGGAGGAGACCCGACCAAGCAGGAAACGTTCAGCGGCGCAGAAGTCAGCAGGAAGGTGTACCGACCCGTCTTTCTGCAGTATGCCGAGAGACGGCTCAGGTCCCACAGCTCTCCGATGGGCATGCCGAAAAGGCTCAAAAAGTAAGGATGCAAGACTATGGCAATCGTTTTAGCGGCTGGGGGGGGATCTAGACGGGCTGGTCGATGGCCCTCATCGGGACACTCGCGGGACTTACCGAGGCCGTCCATGTCCGCCGCGGTGCCGTCGGGACGCAACGGGGGGTACGCCTCGAACGCGTTCGCGTCGCCGGCGACCGCGGCAAAATGCTTGTTCCAGAACCACCTGGCCGTCTCCTCCGTGCCGTGTACGCCCGACAGCGTCGCCTGAGCCATCTTTGCAAGATCGTCCGGGGTGGGGTTATCAAACACGGAAGTGACGCCCGTTCTCAGGAGGAAGATATCGCCCTCCCGGAACTCGACGCCCTGATGCGCGGCCACGGCCTCGATGTCCTCGACAGTGATGCGGTAGCCGTCCAGGGGGTGGTAGTCGATGCCTTTCGCCTCGGCGTACGCCTTGTAGTCGACCAGGACGCCGCGGCCCACGACTCCGCCGCGCTCGTGCCAGTGGTCGATGGTGGGCATCTCGTTGTCGGCCGTGGAGGCGGCGGACAGTGCCTCCCGGGTCGGCCTCACTCCGTTATAGGCCAGACCAGTGGGCTGGTGCTGCCAGTGGATGAGGCTGTCCCATTGGCTGCTGCCCTGGGTGTTGAACTCCAGCTCGTCATCCCATCCAAGTGCCGGGGTCAGTCCACCGTCTTGTAGGGAATGCACGTGGTGCGCTGCCGGTCTGCGTCCCGGGATACCGAGTTTGTTCAGACTATCCAACGGCCAACTGGGTCCATGTCAGAAGCTGCGGTCTCGCGGCCTAGGGATAGGCGACTTGCTCGACCGAAGCACCAGGTGTCACCTACTTGAGAGAGATGGAGACGCCATCGCGGATTTCCGCCCCAGCTTTCTTGACGACTTCAGGCGTCAGCAGATTCAGCGTCCCGTAGACGTCTTTCTTCCCTTCTTTATCAAATACGCCCCACGCGCAGCCTTTTGGCATGCCCTCCACTGGCGGAAGGTCGTCGTAGTCGGGAAGGTTCGAAGACGACATGGTTATCAAGGTTGGCGGTCTTGCAGAAAGCGCATGTGATTAAGCTCACGAAAAGGGCGCTTCACACAGGCCTGAAGAACGAGGTTCTAAGTTCCTCATATATAGTCTTTTCAACTCGCTGATCAGACAGAAGCCCCAACGATCCTGCAGCCACTCAGTCACTCACTGGGCGAACAGAGTTAAACGCTCAAAACTCTGTTTCGGGTAAAGCAGCCCCCGCCTTACAGAGGAACTGAGGGGCAATGGCCCAGGGGATTGAGCCGGACCCCAGAGATGATCCAGGAGGAACGCATCGATAAGTGGCCAGAAAACGATGATGACCTGCGGCACAGTAAATTATGGAGTCGCTGTTCAGCCAGCCAGGGGGTCCTCATCTGTGGTCTCTATCTGTAAAGACAAGGAAAGGATGCTCTTTTCGGAGACTGTGCCGCCCGTATCTGACGACGCACCTGGTTTTACGCGCGTTCCGGTCCCAGACGATGGATGGGTCACGCTTGTTCCTCGCCTATGCAAGACCCTCCCATAACCCCGGCCATTCGTAAAGTTCGACTATCTCAGTTTTGCCTCATTCAAGGCCAAATGCGATAGACAACCAACACTAAATCTGAAAGCAAGTGTACTATAAAATAAGATCTCTACTCCTTCTACTATCTCTACTACCGCTATGTTTTATCTCTACCGCCTGTTTAACAGTCTCGT
This sequence comes from Colletotrichum caudatum, assembly GCA_030867225.1. Classification (NCBI taxonomy): domain Eukaryota; kingdom Fungi; phylum Ascomycota; class Sordariomycetes; order Glomerellales; family Glomerellaceae; genus Colletotrichum; species Colletotrichum caudatum. The sequence goes on from MU846540.1 coordinate 11,923, forward strand.
TTACTGCTTCTTTTCTTTACAGGTTGACTACCACTTCCAAAGTTATGATAAGATCCATAAAGATACTGTTTTCTCACAATATATTATTTCATATGTTTAAAGAAATCATTTATTTATTAATCTTTTTATATTCTTTAGGACATTTTCGCTCAGGAAAGGTGGTTATCTTCCAGTACTGAGAAACAAGGCAGAATTAGGCGCAAGCGGCTGCGATGGCCAGACATTCCGGGCTGGGTGGCCGAAGTTATGGGGTGGTTGGTGTCTTGGCTCGCAAGTTGCGAAATAGCTGAACCCTATTACAATTACACGTACCATATCACTAAAGCTATCAGCTCGCAAGTTGGTAGGAAGCAGAATGTGTACTACGCGCTCGTGCCGACTTTCAGTCCAAACGGGGTTGGGGCTCGGTAAAATCGTGCATCGTCATTATTCGCCGGGGCCGCTTCCGCGATCTTTGCTGGTCCCGATCTCGCAGCGGCCAAACGGTGACATTGTTGGTTGATATCGCACCCTGTATCAAGCCAAGGCCAGGTAAGGTTTAACGAACAAAACGTTTTGCGAAGCGGATGAAACGAACAGTGCTGCGGCAGTACGTCCGTCTCCGCGCATGTGATTTCTGTAGGCTTTTGGAACGTCCAACGCCGGCAATTGGATTGATCCAAGTCTAAGTTCCGCGTGTCTTGGTTCCCCTCCACAGAACCGGAAGTATCGACGTTGCAACGACCAAGGACATTACGGTGAGCGAATAAGAACACGTCCACGGCGATCCCGGAATTCGCCGGGCTGGTTTCTCGAACACCATGCGCACGCCCAGCGGTCTCCCCTTTGGCAGTCTTCCGGGCCTTCCGCGCGTTCCTTTCTTCCCGGTTGCTCCGCAATCCGTGAGACTTTTGACATGATGATCTACAGACAAGGGGCTCTAGCTCACACGGCAGGCCTTCTGCGGTCACGAGCTTGCGTCTCTACAGGGCCGGAAGGGGGCCGGACAACAAACATCGGTGACAAACATCGGCCAAAAACATTGGCGGGCATCATCGATTCCTGTTGCAGGGGGAGTTCCGCTGGGACTACCTGGCCTGGCCTGGCCTGGCCTGGCCTGGTCTAGCATTGACCCCATCCCATCTCTGCCCAACATGGATGTTTAGGATTCAATGTCTCCATCCCATATCTGTTTAACCTAAATGTCACCGTCCCGCCGGTTTAGGCTTTTGCAGTTCTTCCAAGCTCCCTACCGTTCCTGTCAACTTTTACCTATTCTCAAGGTGTGAACAACTGCCCAAGACTGCCATCATGTCCACCCCCCCTCACACCGCATCCGAGACGCCTGCAGGGGGCGTCGCCCTGGACTTCGCGGCGCTCAACAAGAAGTACACCGAGGAAAAGGAGAAGCGCCAACGGCCCGACGGCAACGCCCAGTACACCGAGATCGAGTCGGACGCGCGCCTCGGCCGGCTCGCCCAGGACCCCTGGGTCGACCACGAGGAGCTCAACGCGCGCCCGGCCAACCTCGCCGACGGCGACGACGTCAAGGTCCTCGTGCTGGGCGCCGGCCTCGGCGGCCTCTTGTTCGCCGTCCGCTTCGTCCAGGCCGGCCTCGGGCCCGCCGACATCCGTCTGGTCGACGCCGCCGGCGGTTTCGGCGGCACCTGGTACTGGAACCGGTACCCCGGCCTCATGTGCGACGTCGAGAGCTACATCTACATGCCGCTGCTCGAGGAGACCGGGTACGTGCCCAAGCACAGGTACGCCTACGGCGACGAGCTGCTCGCGCACGCCAACCGCATGGCGGAGACGTGGGGCCTGGCGGGCCAAGGCGTGTTCCGCTCCCGGGTCAAGAGCTGCGAGTGGGACGAGGGCGCGAAGCGGTGGGTGGTCGCCATCGAGCAGGGCCGCAGCCCCAACGAGGCGCCCGTCACGATGACGGTCCGGTCACAGTTCGTCGTCTTGGCGAACGGCGTCCTCCACCACCCCAAGGCGCCCAAGAATATCGAGGCCTTCCGGGGCGACATGTTCCACTCTGCACGGTGGAACTACGGCGTCACTGGAGGGGACCCGAGCAACCTCGAGAACCCGCAGCTGACCGGCCTGAAGGGAAAGCGGGTCGGCATCATCGGCACGGGAGTCACCGCTGTCCAGTCCGTGCCCCATCTGGCCAAGTGGGCCAAAGAACTCTACGTATTCCAGCGGACGCCCTCGTCGGTGGACGAGAGGGGACAGAGGCCCACGGACCCAGAGGAGTGGGAGAAGATCGCCGACGGAAAAGGCTGGCAGAGGCGCCGCGCCGAGAACTTCAACGCCTGCATGGCGGGCGGCGAGGCGGGAGGAGACCTCGTCGCGGATGGCTGGACGGGATCAAAGGCATACAAGGCGACCATCGGCGCTCCCCAGGAGAAGCCGCTCGGCATGGCGGACGTCCCCGGCCACATCGGGGGCCTGCTCGCGCTGGACGCGCCCCGGACCGAACGGATCCGGCGCCGCGTGGACGAGGTCGTCGAGGACAAGGCGACGGCCGCGGCCCTGAAGCCGTGGTACCCGACGTGGTGCAAGCGGCCGGCGTTCCACGACGACTACCTCCCGGCGTTCAACCTCCCCAACGTCCACCTCGTCGACACGGACGGCAGGGGCGTGGACCGCGCCACCGAGAGCTCGCTCGTCGTCGGCGGCGCCGACTACCCGCTCGACGTCGTCGTGCTGGGCACGGGCTACAGGGCGCCCGCGGCGGACATGGCCGAGCCCTCGGGCCGCGCCAACATCACGGTCAAGGGCCGCGGCGGGGCCCTGCTGTCCGACAAGTGGCGCAGCAGAGGCCCGTCGACCCTGCACGGCGTCCTCACCAACGGCTGCCCGAACCTCTTCCTCACCGGCCCGCTGCAGGTCGGCGCGACACCCAACTGGCTCAGCGTGCAGGACACGCTGTCCCGGCACTGCGCGTACATGGTGGCCGAGGCGACGAGGCGGGCGGGCAAGAGCGCCGACAAGGTCGTCCTCGAGGCCACCGTCGAGGGCGAGGAGGGCTACTCCGCGCTCCACATGCAGTACGCCGCCTGGTTCGCCGGCGTGGGCATCTGCACGCCGAGCTACACCAACAACGAGGGCCACCAGGGCCCGCCGGAGGAGCAGATGAAGATGGCCAGGGGGACGCCGTACCCACTCGGAATGAGCGCCTGGGCCAAACTCCTGGAGGACTGGCGCGCCGAGGGCTCGATGAAGGGCGTGGAGGTTACAGCATAGACCAGGGGGCACTCGAACGATTGCTTCAAAAGCCGTGAAAACAGAAGAGGGTCACGCAGACCGCGCGTGGATCTGACGGCTTGGAGTCAACTGATGATGCCTGATGTAGCCGTATCTTGCGGGTAAGAGTTGCCGCACAAGCGCTGCGCTTGACGATGTTCCCTTGCCAAAAGATCAGAGACCGAACTCTGCCTGTTGAACGTTTTTGTTTGCCGGATCTGGACCCTGCTGGGTGCGCATTGGACAATGCCCGAGACATCATCTTGGGTTCCGTAGATGGTAGAGTGGCAACCGCGACCAAAGACGTGATACTGTGCCTAGAACGTACGCGAGTGATGTACAGCTTGATACGGAACTCTATCCAGTTTGTGAAACACGGTTTATCCCAAGCATGCATCCTGCCGTGGGGTGGGTTTTCCCTCCCATCCATCCATGCATTCATCCATATGAACAATACAGAATACCCGTACTCTTACAGAATGTTTCGCCAGTTCAACTGTACAAAATGCGGTGGGGGGGGGGGGGGGGGGAAAGGCCTCAGAAAATCTTATCGAGGATCCTCTCACCCCCGTCCAGCCGGTCAGCCTCCTTCCTCAGGGCCTCGGCCCGGAACTTCCTGAAGGCGGCTTCGATCCTCGCGCGGCTCTCGGGGTCCCTCTTGATGGTCCTGGCCGCAGCCGAGGTCCCGGAGAGGAAGCCGAGCTCGCCGCCCAGGAAGAGGCTCCCGATGCCGAGCAGGGAGTACGCCGCGATGTCGCCGAACTTTGTCGGCGCCAGCTCCTTGGTCAGATCAGGAATGGGTTCTATTAGCCCGCGCGTTAGTTAATAAAAAATTAAAAAAAATTAAAAGGCGAGGGGGGAGGAAGGGACCCCAACTATCACTGACCTATCCTCCCGCTTGCAAACTGCACGTGCGTCGGCTTCTCCACGGTCCGGAAGACGGCGAACATTTCGGTGCGCGCCTGCCTCAGCCTGGAGGCGAGGAAGAGGCCGAGCCCCAGGCCGACGGCGGAGCCGATGACGGCGTGCGTGCGGACCTTGGAGGCGGCCTGCTCGAGGAGCTCGCGGTCAGAGTCGCGGAGGTCATGCTCGAGGTGCTTCTCGGCGATGGCGGCGAGGTCCTCCGAGGGGGGCGACTTGCGGAAGACGGCCAAGGAGTCGCGGGACATGTTGACGGTATGCGTTTTCCTGTGGTGTTTTTTTTTTTTTTTGATTCGGGTTTTCCGGGCGGCGCCAAGTCGTTTGGATTCTTGTCTTTGCGGGGGGGTGATTAGGCAGTATGGGTTTGGCGTTTTTAGGTCACCCACTAGCTGGGTAAAGTAAGAGGGAACTGAGTATGCTGGAAGAAGGAGAAGAAGAAGAAGAAGAAGAAGAAGAACCTGTTCTGATCCGGAAACTGGCAACGATCCGAGGGGACTGATATCCCACGAGAAGCGCGCGGGCGGGAGCCAACTTCGGGACTCTTCTAGCGTGCAATGACGTCCGGCATACGTGACCGAGCTGCCCCCCCCCTTGACGACATGGAGTTGCTGGGCCGTGCGGCGAAGCTTCTCGGACACAGGTGGTATTCCAGCAGCTTCGACCTGGGTGGGCGACCTATCCGACGTGCTGTCTTGCAAATACGCATCCGTCCAAGAGGATACGGACTGGTGAGGGGGGAGGTCATGTACGGTTGGTCTGTCCCTTCACGGGCTGCCTTCACAGGCGTCCCCCAGAGAAGGCATTTCGCGATTGGCAATCATCCTGTGTAAGTAAGCCATGGAGATAGATGCATGCCGGGATGCGCGAACAATACGCACGCAAGTCTTGTTGCTGATACACCCAGTTTTCCATTCAAGAAAACGCTGCAGTCGGCGACATATCAGCTTCAGCGAACAAGCAGTCAAACATTTGGACATCCACGCGACCGAATGTCGCCTTTGAGATGTCAACAGCGACATAACTGAAGGACAGTTTGGTAAGAATACTTATTTCGTGATTTACCAAGATTTCCTATAACAATCGGAAGGGTGGCCGAGTTGGTTATGGCGCCAGGTTAAGGTCAGCTTAACATCTGTTTCCTGGTGGGGCAACCCGCGCGAGTTCGAGTCTCGTCCCTTTCATTTTTTTGGTTCTATATGTACAGCGCCCCGAGATGCGTAACGGCATATGCGTAGGTAGATAGGTGGGTTAGGGCTTGCGCAGGCATTGCGTGGTTCGGCATGATTAATACTCTATGCGCTCACGACGAGATGCAATCTGGCAAAGCAATGCTCATGAGACGACCGCCTAAAAGTGTTCAAGTGATGTAATCTCACACATTTGACAAACAAAACAAGACACGCATGCTTTTTCTTGAATGCGCCTAGTCTGTATTTGGATCTGTCCAGTGAGCCTGAGTATGCCGGCATATTGGATCCAGGCTGGCAGCCCGGCGAGGAAATCAGTCTTTTGGCATCCGAACCCCTGGCCCGGCTGCCGAAGGCCGTCGGTAATGCTTCCAAGACGTCCCCATCTGCCCGTCCCCGGAATCCACCGGGTCTGTACAGTTACACGGTGAGCATCCCCGAAAGAATGATGGAAGTAAACGGGCGGGGGGG
>MU846541.1:0-17651 GCA_030867225.1 Colletotrichum caudatum
CCCCCCCCCCCCCGAACTGTACACCCATTGAACGCTAGCAAAGATGCGGACACGAGTGAGTCGATAGGCTTCGCATCGGCAGGTAAGCTGTGGCCGGTCGCCGTCAAGAAAGCCCAGCTCATCAAACCGCGTATGCCGTGATGCGAGAGCCACCAGCGCTTTACCTGCCTGCCTGCCTCTGGGCTGCCAAACGGCTTACTCGGACGTCGCGCCCCTGTCCAGAGAGTCTTTTCTTTGGGTTTGCCGACGGGCCTGGGCGTCCAAAGATTTTTGAAGTCATGGAGGAAAAGTCATAGGATGGACCCAACAAGTATACAATAGAGAGAGAGAGAGAGAGAGAGAGAGCTAGGACTGGTTCGACCGGGGCTGGCTCTTCAGATGCCCCAGGGCAGGGGGTGCCGGTTCCTCCGTTCTGTGGCGAACATGTGTCAAAGGCGAGCCTGTCTGTCTGCTGCTTCTTTCTGTGCTGGGCCCGTCTGAAGGGTTTGGCCGGCCGTGACCGCAACCCGCGCTCCGCGCTCCGTGCTTCTCTTGGCGGATAGTGTCATGTCAGACCGAGCCTGGAGAGCGCCAGACCAGGCCTAGAGACTGCCTACCAATGCTGTGTTACGTCTCTCCTCGCGTTCCTAGTCAACCGCGTGGCTGGCCAGGCTGCTTCAGTTGCGATGAAGACGGGAAGCCTGAGGCGGTAGCTATGCCAGGACTAGTCTTCAGTGGACCTTGGGTGAGATAGAAGAGAGTGTTGGAGAGTCTAGGCTGGCGAGACGGGAGTGTCAGGCTGGCGTGACGGGTCCGTGAGGGCGACGCTGTGTCGGCGCTCTGCCCAATCACACTCCCCTCTTCCCTCGGTCTCGAGGGTGCCTGTTCCTGAAACTTTTGATCAGATAGATCAGATGGGGGTTTGCATGTTTCGTGGGGGAAGCCGTTCCTCCTTTGCCACCGCCGCCAACGGAGCGCCTCTGTTCTGCGGTGGCGGACGGACGGACGGACGGCACAAGTTGGCAAGTAAACGGTACCTGTCCCACCCCTGGATCTCAAAGCAGAAGAATCAAGGCCGTCATCGTTTGCTCCAATGTGAGGGGAGTTGGTTACGTTGACAGGCGAGTCTGGGACGGCCGGAGGGTTGCTGCCGCGTATGCCACACACACACACACACACGTCCCAGTGGGACGAGGAGGAATGAAACATGGTAAACAGTCCAACTTTCTGCCGGTGTGAATGGCGATTATGAATGCGGATTTTGGGTACAGGTGGCCTCGCGCGCGCGCGCGCACACTCCCATCCCACCGCAGGGCTGGTCCCGGCGCAAGGGATTCCGACCGTTTGCTGCTTACAGCGCAGAAGCGCGTGCTGAAGACCGAGCCTTCATCCGATTGCGCGCCGATGAGGTGTCGGCTACGAAAGTAAGCTGTTCGTTCCCATTCTCAAGGGTTGTTAGCCTTCGTACTAACCGTGCTCAGCCTTCCGGATTCGGGACCGAGGAGGCCGAGCGAGGGATGAGGAGACGGAGGGTTCGCGCGTGAGCGACGGACACTCATTGTCAAGGTTCAAGACTAAAGAACGGTGACCAGCGAAAAGGACGCGAGTTGCGGGTTTCAACGGCGGGGGGAGCTGACTTGACCAACGGTGGTGACGGTCCTGGAGATTTGAGTTTTGGCCATAATGAAGTAAGCAGCCGGTCTTGGCGAAGCCTCGGAGAGAAACGATTACCAAGTCGAAGAGAGAAAACGCCAGCAGAAACGCAGATCACGCAGTCCAAGCTTTCACCATGCTGCTTGTCCATCCAGGAAGGGAGGGGAGGGGGGCATGATGATGCTGCTGCTGCTGATGAGTATCCCGTGCAACAGCTGAATACTATTCTGAAGAACCGAGATGTGTACGACGACGACGACGACGACACGACGACGGCAACGTCAACCACACAATGACACTCACTGTCCGTCCGTCCGTCCCCAAGACAAGCTGGGGATGGATGTACAGGCGGCGCAGGTGTCTCGGACTCAGCCCCCATCGCTAAGGCAAGGCACCCGATAACATAGCCGCAGCACTATAGGTGTCAGTGGGCGCTTAGAACGGATGCCGCACGTATCCAAAGACTGCAAACACACACACACACACACACACACACACACACACACCCAGCGCAGGCAAATCGGACACTGTGCCAAGAGGGGTAGTGTGGCTGACGAAGCAGCTCTATACTGATATAGATGGTTGTTTTTCTTTCTTTTATGTTTTGGAGGAAATGCCGCGGGCTGGGGTAGGATAGCCAGTCAATCAATCACATGGGTATGACTGAATGAGATGAATACTCCTTGGCAATGAGAGACATGTCGTGAGCGTGAGAGAGTGGGCGTGAGAGGGAGTGACAATCAATGGTACAGAGATCAGTGAGAGAGAGAGAGAGGCACCAGGGTAACTCGGCTCACTTGAGGAACACGCTATGTACGTATCGTATCCGTGCGCGTTTGCCGCCGCCTCCTCTCGTTCGGTTCGCCCTTTTGTTTGTTTGTTTGTTTCGTTTCTTCCCTCCCCATCATCCTCTCTTTTCTCGTCCAACTCCCGCCCACTGCAAGCCCAGTGTCACCCTACGGAGTACAGATGCCGACATAGCTTCGGGATCAGGGGCCTCAATTGTAGAGCTAGGATCCTTGCGCTACCAACCCTGCTCGCCCGCGTGCTCCCTGTTGGTCCGTCACCACGGCTGCATTTCTCCCCGTGTGGCTCAGCCTAGCTGGCTGCGCACCCCTTTTGGTGGTACACCACAAACCGGTGCGCCGGCAGGCATTATGGACTCTCTGCCTAGCACGCACGGCACGACGGATTATCTGTCCAGTGGACCAGGTCGACCATCATGGGCGAGGGGGCGGAGCAGACGTCCTCTTCCTGGCCTTGGCGATCTCACCTACGTTCACCACGGACATCTATCCATCCGTCTACCAATCCATCGCCTGTGGAACAGAGTCTACCCGTTGGTAACATGTTCCTTCTTCATCACGGATGCCTGGTCCTCCGTGGCCCCAACGTTGCGTTCCATCTCTAGCGAGGTGCGGGTATGCAAGCCAACCCCGCGGGATAACGGCGACATCCCATGCTATGCTATGCTATACTAGCTAGATCCCATTCCAGCACCCTTTTCCCACGTATTCGTACACCGTACCCTTCTTCCTGGTCCTACGCGGCTCACAGCTGGGGCCACTCGTCGCCGTCGTCCATCCAGACTTTAGTCCTGTTAGTCAGTCATTCAAGGGCTTCGCACCCCCACCTGCTGCCCTCCATCCTGGACCACAGAACCTAAAAGGGGCCGGGGCCATGGGAGGATTGACCGACCTACACACCTGATGCTGATGATGCCAGTCCCTGGTCGTTGCCAGCAGCCCATGCCTCGTCCTGCTGTGTAGTACCAGGTACTCCGCCTGTTTGCTAACCATTGCTTATTACCCTTTGTCCCGTTGATGGTCTTACTGTTCGTTTCCGCGAGCGAAGAGAAAGGATTCAAAGGATGAATGAGAAGCCGGCCTCGCATTATTTTACATTCACCGCTGCCCCTTCCCCCACTGCATCTGGCCTTCTCTTTCATTCCTCTTGCCTTGAACTTGGAACATATCGTCTCTCTGTTGCGTTGAGTCTCCCGTAGGTCTTTCATCACGGTTGCAACCCCCAAGACGCACTCCAGCAAACAGGTCCCCTCCGACCTGGCGTCCACCCAAAAGGCCAAGACTATTCATCTCGTCCGACCAACACCGTCAACTTTGACCCTCGCCCGAGACCAGCATCTGAACCGGGTTAAGTGGGTGGCCACTTCCGCTCGGTCTTCTTCGTTTGTCTTTACGCATTTTTGAGATACCCCTCCCTGGAGCTGTTGTTCCCTTGGCTCTCTTCTCCTTCAGACCGGACCGAGCACACCTAGATAGAACCAATCGACCAGTATGGCCAACTCGGCCGGCACAAAACATGTCCCCAGAATCGACACCTCCATGGCGCCACTCCTCTCTGAATCTGCCGATGACAGACTCATCTCGGCAATTGCCCTCGTACTAAGTTTGCCGAAAAACAGTATAGAGTTGTTCGACTCCTTCTCTGACCTTGGTGGCGACAGGCCTTCCGCTGTCGCCCTCAGGAAAACGTGCATGAGCCTCGGACTGGATGTGAGGACGGGCGACATTCTCCGCTGCCGTACATTGGCGGAGCTTCAGACCTGCATCACCCCCTTGGTTCAGGCCGCGCCTGTGTCCAAGGACTCGGAGGAAGACAGTGCCTCTCCCTCCGATGTCTTCAGCTCAAGTCCCAGACGAAACAGCGCATACTCGACATCATCGTGCGAGTCCTCCAACAGCGTCGAATCACCACCGCAGGTAAAGGCACCAAACTCGGAAATCGAACAGTTCATCCAGTCCACGCCGCAGGTAAGAAGCGCGGCCGTCATCAGGCCAAGGGCGGGCTACTTGGAGGACAAGCTCGTGGCCTTCGTCACGCTGGCTTCGGGCCGGGTCTCGCAATCCAGCCTGTCGAGCATCCGCCTCATTCCCCAATCGCAGATGCACTTTGCCGGGAGTCAGGTCGCAGCAGTCCGACTGGCTCTCGAGACATCCGGAGGAGCCCACGCCCTACCAAATTCATGGATCGTGCTTGATGAGATGCCTTCGAACGGGGAGGGCTCCGTTGACCGGAGGCGGCTCCAGACATGGATCCAGAACATCAACGAAGACATGTACCACCAAATCTCGACCCTCGAATCTCATGAGCTCTTCCAGGAGCCATTGACCGAGATGGAACGGGTCCTGCAGAAGAATGTCGCCAACGTCCTCCGGCTGCCTCTGAGACAAATCGGCATGAACTTCTCCTTCAGCCAACTTGGTGGCGATGACATTTCTGCCATGATGCTCGTCTCCGCATGCCGGACAGAGTCCATCATCGTGAGGTCAGAAGACATCCAGCAATGCCCGACACTCGGCCAGCTGGCGTCACTCGCCTACCGAAAAGATCAGAGATCCGATACCTGGAGTGAAGAATCTCTCGAGTGCTTCAAGCTGTCGCCGATACAGCAGATGTACTTCGATACCGGCATGGGAGGCCGTATCGAGGAGCGTGTGGCGCCCAAGGCCGGCTACCGTTTCAACCAGAGTCTCCTCCTCCGGGTCAAGAACAACTCGACGTTGGAGGACATCCACGCCGCCATCTCGACGGTTGTCGGCCACCACTCCATGTTGCGCGCACGATTCAGGCCCGGGGGTGACGGTTGGACTCAACGGATCGCACCCAAAGTGGACGGCTCTTACGGGTTCCGCTATCATTCAGTCAGCACAACCGAAGAGGTCATGGGCATCGTCGCGCAGACGCAAGCCACCATCAACATCGAGTCCGGGCCAGTGTTCGCAGTCGACCACTTCCGAACTCACGACGGCCAGCAACTGGTCTATCTCCTAGCACACCATCTCGTCGTGGACATGATGTCATGGCGGATTATCCTCCATGACCTCGATGAACTGCTACGGGAAGGCACACTGTTTTCCGAGCGCTCCATGACCTTTCAAAGATGGAACGAGCTGCAAGAAGAGTACATCGTCAACAACCCAGACCAGCTTGTGATGCCGTTCCAGCTACCCAGTGGCCAGTACAACTACTGGGGCCTCGATGATTCACGCAACACCTATGGCCAAGTCTCGGTCGCCAGCTTCACCCTCAGCCCGGCGTTGACCTCGATTTTACATACAGCATGCAACCAGGTCTTCAAAACTGACATGTCGGACATCTACATGGCGGCTCTGCTCCTCTCATTCAGCCAGACTTTCCACGACCGCCAGCCCCCCGTGATCTGGAACCAGGAACACGGCAGAGAGTCGTGGAGCCAGGACATCGACATCACAGAAACGGTTGGCTGGTTCACCTCGCTTTGCCCGGTCACAATGCCGGTAGACATGGCCGACGACTTCCTCCACGTCCTGCGCAAGATCAAGGACACGAGGCGATCGATTCCGCGCCGCGGATGGACCTACTTTGGGTCGAGGTATTTCGGGCCCGAAGCGGCGACAAGAAGCGACGAGGGTTGGCCGTTGGAAATCATGTTCACGTACGCTGGCTCAGTCCAACAAATCGAACGGGAAAAGGGCGTCCTCGAACAGCTCACGATCCCCGGAAGGCTGAGGTCGACGGAAGCCGCCGACATTGGTCCGGACGTGTCCAGAATTGCCCTCTTTGAGGTATCCGCCATGGTCGACCAGGGCTCTGCTTCGGTCCAAATCGTCTACAACCGCAACTCCAAGCACCAGGAGAAGATCGCCGAGTGGGTTCAGACGTACGAGCATCTTTTATACGAGGCCATTGGTAGGCTACGATACCGGGGCCAAGAGCTCACCCTGTCCGATGTCCCGATGCTCAACACGAGCTACGAGGGTCTCGCGAAGCTCAATACCGACCGACTCGTGGCCCTGGGGCTTTCCAGCGCCAAGGACATTGAGGACGTCCTGCCCGTCACGGCGTTGCAGCAAGAGATTCTCATCAGCCAGACGCAGGACATTGAAATCTGCCACAACCACGCCATCTACGAGCTGGCATCACCAAACGGCGTTGTGGCCGACCAGGCGCAGATCTGCACCATCTGGCAGCAGATCGTCGCCAAGTACCCGGCTTTGAGGACAGTCTTCATCGACAGCATCTCCGAGGACGGCCTCTTTGATCAGGTCGTGCTGAGGCGATGCTCGCCCGACATGCTTTTCGTCGATGCCGAGACGGGAACAGACCCCGTGGCTGTTCTCAACGCGCTGCCACCGATGAGTCCGACGCCCTACAACCCGCGCCACCGAGTTTCAGTATGCAAGTCGCACGCGAGCACTTTCCTGCGGCTCGATATCAGCCATGCGCTCTGTGATGTAAGATGGAAGTTTCCTCTCGTGGCCCGGGTTCGCTAACGTTTCAACAGGCCCTGAGTCTCCAAAACATCGTCTGGGACTTGAAGCGGATGTACAACTCGAGCAAAGCCTCCGCGAAGGTGCTCGACCCATCACATGCCGCTTGTATCCAGTACATCTCCTCTGCCCGGCAAGAAAACAGCCTTAATTTCTGGCTCGGTCGCCTCCAGAACACGAATCCCTGTCTGTTTCCACGTCTGATGACGCTCGACGACACCGCCATGCGGCACACCAACTTCCGTACCGAGCTGCCGATGGCTCTTATTGACGACTTCTGCCGGTCCCAGGATGTCAGTCGGTCGGCCCTCATGCAAATGGCGTGGGCGCTTGCCCTGCGTGCATTCACTGGCTCCAACCAAGTCTGCTTCGGCTACCGCTCTTCCGGCCGAGATGCGGCAGACGCGCCAGAAGGGCTGGCGCTCTCGGTGGGCGCGTTCGAGAACACCACGACATGCTCAGTCGGACTCGAGAACCACAAGTCCGTCGCCTCGGTTCTGAGAACCCTTGAAGATGACGCTGCGGCTTGCCGTCCGCACCAGAACGTGCCGATTTCGGAAATCAGGCACGCTCTCGGCCTCGACAACGGCAGTCTCTTCAACACCTGCCTGTCTTATCAGGAAGAGCCACACGATCTGAAGAGCAGGTTCAGCCCCGCGCGTCTGCCCATGAGACTCTCGTGCATCCAGGCCTTCAACACGCCCGATTTCGATGTCACCTTCTCGCTGACCCTCGTGAACGGGCAGCTCGTCACCGGGGTATCCCACAGGCTTATAAATGCCTCCCAGGCGGAGAATCTAACAAACACGTTCGGCCGTGCTGTCATGTCCATCATCGGAAGCCCCGCAGATGAAACTGTTGGAGGGATTGACCTTTTCACCGACAGGGATTACGCCCAGCTATTGATCAGCGATTGGGAGGCGGACAGCGGCAAGGAACCTGCACATGCGTGCGTCCACGCATTGGTATCGCAGCAGGGTAGACGTAATCCGGATGCGCCAGCTATATGCGCCTGGGACGGCGGGCTCTCATATCGGCAGGTCTGTCGACTAGTCTCCCGGCTGGCGAACTTTCTGGTTCAATGGGGAGTCCGACCCGGCGTTGCCGTCCCCGTGATTCTCGACAAGAACAAGTGGGCGGTGGTCTGCGTCCTGGCTGTGTTGAAGCAAGTTCCCGCCGCATTCATCGGTTCCTTTCGTACACTAACACTACTCTAGAGCCGGAGGCTGCTTTGTGCCCATCGATGCAGAGGATCGAGCCAACGTGGAAACTTTCATCCGTCAGCTCACGCCCAAGATTGTCGTCGCAACCGACTTGGGCTGGAAAAGTCTCGAGTCGGTCGCTGAGGGAGTCATCGTGGTCGACGACACTCTCTTCGAGGTAAACTTTCCGCTGCAGGCGCCTTTACCCATGGCAGCACCCGACGACGCCGCTTGCATCCTTCTCTCTCCCGGTTCGTCTCGTGGCAAGGATGCAAAGGGCATTGTTTTCCACCACGCAGCTCTGTCTTCGGCTTTCATCACCCAGGGCCGGGCTCTGAATCTCGACAGCAACAGCCGCGTTATGCAACTGTCTTCCTTCAACGTCGACACCGCCCTGATCGAGCTGCTCGCGACTCTGGCACACGGCGGGTGCGTGTGCATACCATCGTCGGTTGAGACGACGAGCGACATCGTTGGCGCCGCTTGCAGGATGGATGTCAACTGGAGCTACATGACGCCCGTGCTGGCGCGGAAGATGACACCGGCCGCCATCCCGAGCCTGAAGACTGTCTGCTTCAGAACGCGCCGTTTGGACGAGGATACCTGTGCTCCTTGGATGGCCAAGACGAAGGTCCTTCTGGCTTACGGTGCTCCCGACATCTGCCCTCTCGGGATCTCTGTCCTGGAGGTCACGAAGGCTTCGGATCTCTCGCACGTTGCGCCCCCGTTTCTCGGCAGATTTTGGATCGTCAACCCCGAAGACCACCGCAAGCTGATGCCGATTGGCGCTCTTGGTGAGCTCGTCATCGAAAGCCCAACCCTGGCGCACCGCTTCGTTCCCGGCCAATCGCTGTCACATCTGCCCCAAGGCTCGGACTTTTCACTCGAGGACGGCAAGCCCAAAACACGCTACTTCAAGACAGGCCACCTTGTTCGGTATATGGAGGACGGCTTTCTTGACTTCGTGTCCAGCGGCCGTGACGACGTTGAGAGTAACGGGCAAATCGTCCCAGTGACTGAGATCGAACAGAGGCTCCGGCGGTGCCTGGGCCAAGGCCTCGACCTCGCCGTCGAATCCATCATAAGCCGCGATGCGCAGCCCTCCCTCGCAGCGTTCGTGGAGCTCGGCGAGAACCTCTTCGAGGGCTCGGAGGACCTCACCAGGATCGCCATCACCACCCGGGAGCGCACGTACATCGCCAAGAAGCTCATCGAGTCATCCCTGGGCACTAGCATGCCGTCGCACATGATGCCAACCATCTTCGTTCCCGTGAAGCACCTCCCTGTCACACCCTCTCTCAAGGTCAACCGTCGAAAGCTCCGAAAGATGGTCGGATGGCTGTCGCATGAGCAGCTGCAGGCCCTCTCCACCGTTGCATCGCCCGACGAGGTCCGCTCAATCGGAATCAAGCCCCTTCCCCTGACCAAGGTCGAGGAGCAAATGCAATCCATCTGGGCGTCCCTGCTGGGGGTTCACCCTTCGAGCATCCGTGGCAACCAGAGCTTCTCGATGCTCGGCGGCCAGGGTTTCCTTGCCGGTCAACTCGTTATCACGTGCCGGAAGCAAGGACTCGTCATTTCCCTACCTGACGTCCTCCGCGGTGCCACCCTGACCGAGCTCTGCCAAAGCATCACAATGACTTCAGATCATGCGCTCGAGGCCGCGGAGCCCGAGCCGTCAGCACCATCCGTGGGGTCTTCGACGAAATCGCTGCTCGATGAGCAGTTCATACACGAAGTCATTGTCCCAAAACTGAAGGTCGAGCACGAAGCCATCGAGGACGTCGCCGAAGCCGCGACGTCTCAGCTGAAGTTCCTCGAGACCGGCTTGCTGAAGGGGAGCTCGAGCCTCACGTACTTCACGTTCAGCTTCGCCGGACCGGTCCAGAGCAAGAAGCTCGAAGCCGTCTGCGACTGTCTGGCAAAGATCCACCCCATCCTGCGGACCGCGTTCGTCAGCCACGGAAGAAGGGTGTACCAAGTCGCGCTGCAGTCCTTCAGTCCCGAGTTCAAGAGGGTCGAGGTCCCACACTGGAGGGTCTCGGCGATGACCGAAAAGATGATCAAGAAAGATCAGACTGGCCCCTTCGATCTCGAGGTCCCGATGACAAAGTTTTTCTTCATCGACGCTGGCAAGCAGTCCAATCTCGTCCTACGACTGTCCGGGGCACAGTACGACGACGCTTCCATTTCTCTTCTGCTGCAGCACCTGAAGAGCATCTACATCGCCCCATCCTGCCCGCCCAGGAGAGCGACGTACTTCGACTTTGCTCGCTCGGTGCAGCTTGCCCACAACAGCGGCGCAAAGGACCACTGGGCTTCCTTGCTGGACGGGGCAAAGATGACCCAGGTCATCGCCCACACCAAGCCGCCCACGATGAGCGTGAACGTCAAGACCATATCGCAAAACGTCTCGGTGATGTCCCTGGCCAACATCGGCATCTCCTTCGACACGGTCGTCAAGTCGGCCTGGGCCATGACTCTCGCCACCCTCTCCGGATCGGGCGATGTTGTCTTTGGCGAGATCGTCGAGGGAAGGCATCTCAGACTGGCTGACGGCTCCGACATCTCGGGCACTCTCGGTCCTGCGTCCAATGCCATTCCCGTCCGCGTTCAATTTGCGGAAACGCTGAGCAGCCCGCTCGAGCTGCTCAAGTACGTCCACAGTCAGCGTATCTCGAGCATTCCGTTCGAGAACATGGGCTGGCTTGAGATTGTGGAAAAGTGCACCAAGCTCCCGTACTGGACGCGCTTCAGCACCGTTGTTGAGCACCGTCATCAGGATGCCGCCAAGGAAGCAGCAGTCTTCAATATCGGCACCATCAAGTGCAGGTTCAGCGTCCAAGAGCCGATTAGCAGAGATGTCTACGACCTTCACATCATCTCCACCCAGGAAAACTCCAGCAGCGGCGAGATATCTCTCACGTTCTGCGAGAACCGCATACCTAACCTCTTCGCCAACGAGACGCTCAAAGCTCTTTGCTCCAACATTGAGCTTCTCACCTCGGTGTCCATGCTTCATCCGCTGATCCCCTCGTCTGTCGACTACTGCGACGTAGCGGCACAGATACCTCTGCCCCAGCTGGAAATGGAGGCAAAGCCCACGAACGTCGGCGCCACCTTGCCCGAAGCCCACCGGACGGCCATTCAGGCGGCCATCTCCAGAGTCTGGACAAAGATCCTGGACCCGCGTTCCCTCGGTGTTCCCGAGGCGCAGCTCCACAATGCGGCGTTCTACGACCTCTGGGGCAGTATGATCGCTGCCTCGCTGCTCGCCGAAGCGTTGACGCAGGAGCTTCCCAAGCTGAGCATCCCCGGGTCCCACAGCCTGGCGATCTCGATGGAGGAGGTCATGGCGCACCCGACAATGGCAGAACAATACGAGCTCGCGGCCCGCAAGATGCGCGACGCCAAGAGGAGGACTATCATCGAGGTCCTCTCGCCCAAGTCTCACCCCTCGTGGGGACGTGGACTGAAGAGGCTGAGCACAACGGTCACCGGAGAAAAAGCGTCTCACGAGCGCGAGCTGAGCAGCGCCAGCGCCAGCTCGAGGAGTTCCGTGGAGGCGCCCAAGGGCCCCAATATGCAGCAGCCGGCCCCGTTGATGGATCCCATCGCAGAGGGCGCCATCAGTGGCTCGGGGGGCATCCACCCGGAGAACCCTACGTCGCCCTCGGAGTCGGAGGAGCGCTGGAGGATGAGAATGAGTCTTGCAGTCGAGCATGACGCGAGGAGCATGGAGAGCATGACGACGGGAAGCAGCCGTACAGACGAAGAGACGGAGGTCCGTCGAGTGAGCGCGGAGCGAAAAGAAGAGGGCGGCGACGTGGTGAGTCCGCTGCGCGAAGCCACCATCCCAGCGCCCATGAGAGAGAGCAGACTTCGGAGGAAGGCAGGCAGCGTGCTACACCGGATAAGTCTTGTGAGTCCCGTGGGTTTCTCTGGGTCGAGATTGGCACATCACTGAGTGGTGCGTAATTTGTAAACTTGGAGCATGATTACCAGATGGATGGTCGATGCTTGCCTGGTGTTTGGTGGGCTTTCCTTTGTTCATGGCTAGAAGACTGCATGACATGATGATATCCAATAAACGTAACGTATTTCAGTAAGCTTCGATCTGGCTTTAAAGGACGACACGTATGCTAGTCGAATAGGCCTTGAAGACGGTGAATGTAATACGCCCAAAACAATACATACACAAGGGTAGGACGATATGTAGCCAGGTAGAAAACCAGCGACGAGTGATCAAGATTTCGCAAATGGGGGACTCTTTCACACCATGATGAGCATGAAATGTAGCACCACAGAGTCAGACCACACCAGTTCGTTATCAGCGTCACACATCACCGGATCGTGTTTCATGGCTTTATGTCTGTATTGGATTTACGGCAATGGGCGATTCGACAGCTCCGGCTGAACTAGAGTAACGGGCCGCTCAATTGTGCTTTTGCGCCATTTCACAAAAGCTTTTCGGACTTCTCCTTACCGTGAGTCTCGATCGGTATGCCCGAACCGGCGCCAGAGGTCCCAAATAGCGACAGACGGGCTCTCTCGATCCGCCAGGACGGCTCGACGCGCAATCTGATACCCCATTCCCAGACCAACGGACTATCATTGTGCCAAGGCTCAGCAGTTAGGCAGTTGGTTCCATTTTCCTCGGTTACACAATCTAGTTGTTCTCAGTTCTGTGTTGTCCTAAAAAGACGCAGCCATCCGGTCAGTAAAATATTGAACTCTGAACATAGTTCAAACATATGTGCTCAGATACTTACTACAGCGGTATGCCTTGTCGACTTGCTACTGTCTTCATTGGAGGATCCGCGGTAGTAGGTGCTAGCGAGTTTGCGAAGTGGTGGCAAGGAGCAGGTGATTATTCCCAAGCCGCCCTCCAAGACGGACCATAGAACTGTCTGTCCCCAATTATCTATGTTCTTGAGATGAGAATACGAGCGAGAAATAGATGGCGATAAATGCAATGCTCACAAAGAGACCCGTGCGGATACTGTATGGTATCGTATGAATGGTAGTATCCCATGCGTACCAGTCCGGCAGCGCTGCCGAAGATGCCAAGACCAAGTATGACTTGCAGTGAAATCTTGCGACGTTTCGGCATCTGTAAGCTCTGAATGAGGAAGAATGGCGTGATTGCGCATGTCCAGTCCACCATAGCCAGGACGACAGAGCCAGCGTAACTAACGATCATCCATCCATTGGGAATACGGCAGTAGCCGCTATGTCACTGTTAGCTAGAATATCAGAAAAAATAGGAGAGACGACACGTACAGCTTCTCATTCCATAGAGCCGGTATAGGAGAACAGCTTGCCAACAGAATAACCATGCAGACTGTCATGTTGATGGCTAGGACGGCCATGTTTCCCCAAATAATGTACGCATATACTCTTGTAGTGCTCAACCGCACAACCATAATGGCCATGGAGAGCTTGGTGAGGACTGTCGAGGCGAAGTATTGGACTTCGGACCAAAACATCTGTTCCTTAACCTTGATTTGGTAGTAGACAAGCTGCCCTTCGGGGATTTGAGAGTCGTGTGCCCCAAGCCCCCAACACGTTGCGATTATGAGAAAAGCTACAGACGGCAGGAAAGGAATCTGGTTTGTTAGACAAAGACATAACAAGCGGGGGGTGTGACAACGTACCCACCCAAGGATGGCAAAAGTATCGTCCCAGCCCCAAACCTTTCTCGATTCCGACAGCTGGAGCCTTACGTAGACGCGAAGAGCAATCACGAGGGTGGAAAGACCCGACATGACGCATGCTGTGACCTGGATCGCCCTTGAGAAGCCACCGACTGGAATTTGTGGGATCCCGCGGGCGACGTCTGACATCCGCTCGCCCTCTTGGTTCCGAGAAACAAGCAAATCCATATTCGACTGTACGTCGACGTCGTTGTGGAGGTTAGAACGGGGTGGCGATGGAATGCTTCTTGAGGTCCAGCAGAAGGGGTTAGTGCTCAATGTATGCGGTAAAGACTGGCAGATTTCGAGCGGATGATAAATCAAAGGATAGCGACGAACTGTAGACGAGGCGGACCGAGAACTTAACATGATGGCGGTTGATTTCTTCCCCATGCCTAATGCTTGGCCTGTCTATCTTACAAGAGCCGTCGGTACTGTCGGACGTTTGCAGGGTATTAACGTTTACCTTGTCCGTCCCAACCGGAGTCGGACCAAACACCACCGAAATGTGAGCGATATCGAGGATCTGCATGTGTTGGTACATGGATTCGTAGGCCTGTCTGTCAATATGGCTAATTTCGGGGAAGGTTTTGAACAATCCTGGCGAGGGGGTAATGGAGTGCCAAGTTGGAGCACCAATGTACTTCGCATCCAAAGGCTGTAGATCAGGACGATAATCTTTCAACTCGAACGGCCCAGGGTCTGTCTCCCGGCTTGATACGAGCACAAACGCTCCGGGTATCGGTACCGAATCTGAAGCCCTGCCACTTGGGTGGGGGGTTTTCATAACCATGTCAAGGGTTTACTGGGGTTTTCGACACGTCCAACGGCCCAACAAGCCACCCTGTCTACATGCCGTGTCGGGGTCTGTCCCGTAGTCACATTCGTTCAACTGAAGCCCACTTGGGGAGGAGCAGAAAGAAAAGACGGGTAGACAGACATAGGTCCTCCTGTACAAGTTCCACTACTTTCTTGTCTTCCCCTACTCGCTGTTCCGTCACGCCAACTCGCCGACATGTTGAGCTTCTTTTCTTCTACGCCCCCGACGCCGCCGCGCGAGCCGACCGATTGCGTCGTGCCCGTCGGTTATTTCGACGACACTTTGATCTTCAGAACGTTCGTCATGTACACGGTTTTCGTGTTTCCAGAAGTACTGGACACACAAAAGCTCCGTGATTCTCTGGAGAGCGTGGTACGCCGCCCCGGCTGGAACAAGCTAGCAGCCAGGCTACGAAGGAATGTAAGATATACTCCCCCTTCGGACGTCGCCGGAAAACTGTTGCCTGACGCGGGTGCGTTTAGGATCGGGGAGAGCTTGAACACCATATACCTCAAAGCTTTGCGCAAGGCCGGGCAGTTATCAGTTACGAACACGTCAACCATGGAAACGTGGAGATAGCATACCACCCGGTCGGTTCGCGAATCCCCCGTCCGCCGTCTGATGGCAAGCCTGCAGTTGTGGGAAACCCTGACGACTTGCATGAGCTCATCCACGGTCCCGACACCCCAAGAGGCCTCAAGGACTACCTCTACTCAGATCGATCGGAGCTCGGTCTTCGCATCGTCTCATTCAAAGACTCCACGATCATTGTGTTGCACTGGATCCACCTGGCATTCGACGCCGTCGCGAAAAGGTCCATCCTAGAAGCTTGGTCCCTTGCTCTGGATGGGAAACACGACGAGATACCAGAGCCTCTCCTCCCCAATAGCTACCCTCTTGAAGCCCTTGGCAAAACGAACCCCCCTCATGTGCTTGCCCATCGACGGATGTCTGTGTTTAGTACCGCTTTGTGGGTGCTTCGAAACGCTTACCGCCTTGCATTCTGTAGGAAGGAACATCGTATGGTTTGCGTGCCAGCCGAATTCCTGGCTAAACTCAAAGAAAAGGCCTTGAAAGAGAATGACGTGCGAGAACCGGAGGATGAAAGGGCTCTCAATTCAAGTCGGGAAGAGCAATTCTTGAGCGACGGCGACGTTCTTCTTGCGTGGATTACACGCCTGTCCTTGTCAAACTTTCCAGAAGACTCCAAGAGATTGGTAAGTGTTTCAACCCCCTTGTATCTCTGAGAGTTTATGCTCACGCAACTGACTATTCCAGGTCGCAGTGCAGCAGGCGTACCAATGGCGGCCTGTCCTCAAGGATCTATTGCCATCTGGTAAACCGTTTCTCTGCAATTGCGTTGGCTTCCTCATTACGATCATGCCCGTCAGAGACATCATGAAGAAGCCGCTTGGCCAGTTGGCCTCGGCGATCCGCCGCTCAATCACGGACCAAGGCACGCGGGAGCAGGTCGAGGCGTACAGCTCACTCGTCAGACAAGATCCCAGTACAAAGTCACCGCCCTTCTTTGGTTCCAGTTCGATGCAGCTGTTGATGTTTTCAAACTGGCAAAAGGCCAAGATATACGGCTTCGATCTATCAGCTGCTTCCGCCAAGCCGCGCAAGACGCCACTGTTACCTTCCTATGTGCAAACTACCCAGGGGCCTCACAACTTCACCGATGGAATCATCGTTGTGGGCAAGGATGAGCACGAGAACTACTGGCTTTCTGGCTACAAGGTGCAAGGAGAATGGAGTGCCGTGGAGAGAATGATGAGAGAGGATATCTGTGGTGAGTCTTGAAGACCCCGATGATTTACCAGTCGAATCGGGCAGTTCGGTCGTGTTCATCATTCACTCCAAGTATTGCGTCCCTTTGGAGAGCTCAGTATTTATAATTGCGGATTATATTCACCAATAACAAGGAAACCCGTTGGAAAGAAACACAAGTGCTCTGCAGGTTTCGCCTCTCTACATGTTCCCACCATCTCATCCAATATTGGTGGTATTGCCCACTATACTTCGATCTAATTGGTCACTCTCTCTGCGTGTGTGTCGGAGTACGCTGGTCTTGGCTCAAATGGGGTAAAGAGCGCCCTACGCCTATCTCCAGGCACCAGCCGGTACACGGTACTAGCCTATATAGGTATTTAAGAGCGACTAGTGTATATGGCTTCAGTTGATGTCTCAATACATCTCAAGGAAGCCTCGACACTGGAGTGACAACACATAGATCTGGTGGTAGCCACTTACCAATTAGGACCTCCTTTCCTAGACTCCAAAGTTCTCATAACATGGGCCCTTCACCTGGCGTTGCACGTGAAGGTGCTCTAGGAAATTCAGGGCTGCACGTAAGAATAGGATCGTCACCAGAGGTACAAAGTTGGACTGTTCAGGCTTGCACTCGGTCATCTTGACTATTGCGAGGGTGAGTGAGGCATGAAGTAAATCCCCAACCTCCGTTTCCATTCCAGTATGAGCTGCTGCTCTCAAACGCCGTGTTTTTGGTCTGACTACTGCGTTTATCGTGGCCATTGTTACCTCAATTGCTATATTCTACGGAGCTCTAAAGGTGGGTTATTCGGTGAGTAGTCTCGTAATCTATTACTATGAGTGACGGTTGGCGGTGCTGCGCCTAAAGCAGGCCACTGGGGATGGTCAAGCCTTCCCGGTGTTTTAGCTTGTCTCATCATTCTCGTCCTGGTGCCAGGAGCGTGCTGCTCTATCGCCTCTATTCAGCCCTCTCACTTCGAAATCGAATAATCCAACTCTCTTCCGTTCCCATATGAGATATTTCACGACAAGGGCAAGTGTTGCCGCACTCCTGAGTGTGTGAAGTTAAAAGCTTGCCAAAATTTGACCAGGATGGATGTCTAAGCTCTGTTTGTGTCTGTCACAGGACTCCACAGTTCTTAAAGCTAGCATGCTCTTCTTATCATTTTGCTGGTATGTTGTCTTCTATTCTCTCCTGTTTGTTTTACCTCTTCTTCTGGTTTCCTTTTCCTCTTTTTTTGGAAAAAAATGTAGA
>MU846542.1:0-17629 GCA_030867225.1 Colletotrichum caudatum
ATCCTTATATCTTACCTATATAAATACTGCTTACTGCCTGTCGTCTGCCTGTTAGGTAGGGCAACATAGCCTGTAACTTATTAGGTCGTAACACTATACCGGCTCCTAGGGTATAAATCACCTTTAGAAGGGCAACCTTCTTAAGGGCTAACCTCTGGAGAATACCATCAGTTACACCTATCTGTTGATTGTGCCAGTTGCTTTTTGTCTGCTCATTTCGCTCATTACTCTTGAATCCCGTACCGGTCGGCTTCGCCGATAGATTCGCCTGTCGGTCCGATAGACTGCCAACAGGTAAGCACACCAGTAGTCCCAACTGGCACCAGCCTATAAGACGGCTGCTGCCAGCCGTAGTTCTAGCTTAAAGAATTAACTGGTCCATCACCAATAATAGACTGTGTGAATAATAAAAGTCTTTACGTAGTAGTTTGAAGAGCCGCACTTAGTTACTAGTAAAAACCAATTTAGTGGGCCTTTTACTAAGATCTTTAACATGGGCGCATGAAGGAATATTAAAGCTGTGTTCGGTAACTCCGCCTAAATGCTCTAGCATCCCGTTCTTCCTTATTTTGCCTAGGTGCTATAATTAGAGAGGTATTGGATAGCATAAGGATAGTTAATTAACACCCCTACCCCACTTACGTAAAACCCCTACCTCTGCAACTGCCGAACATGCCACATCTACCCTTTCTTTCTGGAATACCTCCTTTTTCAAACTATTACAATAATTACTGTATATTGCCAAACTACGCCAATTTTTTCTAGAATGTTTCCTTTAATCTATTATAAGTTAATATGCTAAGTTCAAGCTTTATATATTGAACGTTGCCTTGTGCCCTGATAGCATTAACCAGTGGCTTCGCAAAAATCATAGGAAATATATATCAGCAGTATCGCGCACTTGAAGAGCGGTATCAACGACTTGAGTACTATTAATCCACCAGGCATCTGACGTTGTCTTAGAGCCAGCATTAACGACGTTAAAAGCAGAAGCTGGTCAAACCGCAGTTCTGTCTAGCGCTTCATCTAGAGCAACCAACCCAAATTTCAATCTTGAAGTTGGCTTGGAACCATTTCCAAAATTGACTAGTTGGTTGTGGAGGCTGCTCTGAATAAGGACTGTTCCACGAGAGTGACGGAGGCAATGAAGAACGGAAATCTAATGAATTACCTTCTGATATCCCGTTACTTGCTTGGTATAACCCTTGGCCTTCGGCTTTAGTCGCCCTGCTGCCTGGTGTATTACCCTCAGTGGGAAATATCCACCCTGGCTCACCCACTGCTACGCCCTCAAAGCAGCGTCACTGGGTGAGCCACGAGGGAGCTTTGAAGGCAGGACCCGTGCAATCTGCGGCCATTTGACAAGTGATCTACCAGCGTCGCTCAAGACCCCCGTCTGCGGGGTAATGCTACCGGCGCGCCAGTCAACAGGCTTTTCCCGCCTTATCCGTTCAAGTTCTTCAAGGGAAGAGGTCCTTTTAAGGTGCTTCCGGTAGCCTCGTTAGGCGTAGTGTTGGAGAGAATGATCAGAAGAGCAAGGAAGTGGAATTTGTTGTTTCTTCCTCCCACCGCCCCCAAGTAACGTCGGGTCAAGTATGCAACTGCTTCCAGAGCACTGTTGGTAAAAGAAAAGCAGCCACTGTTAATCGTCATGATGAAATCAGCTTTCCTACAGAAAACCGGTCCCGAATATCCGGTAGACCTATTTAAGCTTTGCTGTGGCCAACTCCCGCTGTGCCGGTTGAGCACGCCCTGAATATATCAGTTGAACGACGACGAGAATCAAAACGACAAGAACCAAATCGAGGGGTTTGAACTGCGTGGACATATCCTCCACCCACGCACGGTCATCACGTTGTCCACTATGATGCGGTGACTTGTCAGGAGTGTGTATGTGATATTGAATTTCCCTCGGTGGGCGTCTTCCATCTGTGGACTGTGGCCACGAGCCCCTGCCGGTCAGAAGACGCAACACTCTTACTGCAATGCAACGAAGAGAAGGAACGTGAACGACATCAGCAATACCTGTCCTGCGAGACACAACAAACTTCCAGCTTCCAAGGAGAACTCATCTCACAACGGCGACAGATGTTCCGGTCGACAACCTCACTGGTAAGGGATCCTTCTAAAGAGTTTACTAGCAGGATGCTTCTCTCGGCACCGCCGTACGTTGCTGCTGCTATGTCGGCCGTCTGGTTCGCCGAGGTCTCTGACCGGTTCTTCTCAGCTTGGCGTTCGGTGGCAGCGGGCTCATCGTTGCTCTCCTGCTCGAGTGGAGCTACAAGTCAGGGAATGCGCGCAAGGCCAAGATAGCGGATGAGGCGAAGGCCAACTTCAAGTACACCGAGGAGGAACTGTTCGACATGGGAGACAGGTCCCCGCTGTTCAAGTATGTGCTGTGAAAAAGCACACGTATTGTTGTCTTTGGTGCATACATGTACCTGGCCGCCTCCTGGGCGCCTGCCGGTAAGCCGAGTTACAAATTAGCCTAATGCAGATTTTCGGTATTGATAGCGTGTTGCAGGAGAAGGACCCCCTGCAGCTCAGAGAGCCGTTTGGGTTTTGGCCCGGGCGTTATGCTTAGAAACTTAACCTTATTATTGTGTTGAGGATTGGGCAAAATGGTTGTTACTACCGTCTTTTTACGACTTTGTCGCTATCATTGTGTGCTTTCTTATTGTCGCAAGGTGATATAAGCCACAATTGCTGCTCGGCAATTGTGGATCCACTTTTGTCTCTACGACACTTATGCAACCCCGATAGAGACCGTCTGGATATCGGGTACATACCCTTGTTACACTTTGCAGGCTTTGAGGAGGTTGCAGAGTATGTCAGATGTAAGCACCCTTTGTGAGATGTAGATGAATTACCTGCCACTTCTGGCAAGGATACCCAGTCCGTGGGATCAACCTTGGCCCTGGACTGGTAGCGAAACATCCATCGTGCCCGAGAGCTCTCCGCCAGTTCCACTCGCCTGGGCATACCTATGCGAAAACTCGTGTAGTGGGAATAAGAAAGTGAAAGTCAAAGGAAGAACCCGTGCGTATACGAATCCCGCGAGCTCTGATATGCTTAAAAAATGTCCCGATGGGTTTCGCCCCAGATTTGCTCATGTTGTACACGATACAGGATATTAAATCGGCGGCTATATCTCGGCAGTGTGACACGACATCTGCGAGTAATGCTGACATGATTACTCAGATCAGACATGAGTAACAAACTCCGCATCCTCCACGGCGGTAGTGGAGTCAGTCAGTCGGCCGGTTGAATATAAATTCACTCATTCATGCATCAGTTGAACGGAACATTCACCTCAATCATCCCCAGCTTGCGAACCAACCGTGTCGTAACAAATCAGCCGAGTCTCGAGCCCAATCATAGACTCCATTCTCCACGATGGCTCCGCCAACACTCAGTGAGAACCAATTCGACCACAGCGGCGACAAGACCACATTCTACTGGTCCGCCGGCCCTTCCCAGGGACCCCTTGTGATCTTTGTTCACGGCTGGCCTGCGAACGGCGAGACGTGGAAACCCCAACTCCTGGCCCTCGCATCTCTGGGCTTTCGCGTCGTTGCGCCAGACACGCGCGGCTACGGACGCTCCAGCGTGCCGCAAGGGCCCGAGGCCTACGCCCTGGAGCACCATGTATCGGATTTTCTGGCCCTCCTCGCCCACATCGGCCGCGACAAGGCCATCTGGATCGGCCACGACTGGGGCGCCGGCCTCGTCTGGGGCTTCGCCTCTCACCACCCGGACAAGTGCGTCGCGGTGTGCTGCATGGCCGTGCCGTACAGCGTGATCGACCCGGAGACTCTCGTCAGCCTTTCCAACCGCGAGCTGTATCCCGAGGACCAGTTCCCCTACGCGCAGTGGGACTACCAGATCTTCCACAACGAGCAGCCCGAAGCCAGCGCCGCGCAGCTGCGTCACAACGTGCCCAACACCCTCAAATTGCTGTACGGGCCCGGCGATCCGGCGCAGTATGGCAAGCCCGCCTTCACCAGCTCAGTCCGCAAGAACGGCGGGTGGTTCGGCGCCGCCCCCGGTGCACCGGACGTGCCGTTCGAGAGAACCCTGTTCAAGGACGACAGGCCTGCCTTTGACCGCATGGTGGCCGAGTTCGAGCGGAACGGCTTCGAAGGCCCCAACGATTACTACCGCAACTTCGAGGCCAACAAGGTCTACGACAAGAAGGCGCCCAACGGGCGCCGGCTCGGCTTCCCCGTCCTGTTCATCGGGGCTCGGTGGGACACCGTCTGCGACACGACGGTTTCCAGGCTGAGCGAGCCCATGCGGGAGCTGTGCGAGGATCTCACCGAGGTCACCATCGAGGCGGGACACTGGGTCGCCTTCGAGAAGCCCGAGGAGACGAACGCGGCAATCACTAGGTGGATCGCCACGAAAGTGCCCACTTACTTTCCCGGGTACTGGAACACGCCTTTTGTGTCCCGCGTATGATGATGGTTCTGGAGGGGCGGCCTGAGCAACCTACGCAAACGTCGTTATGAGGTCTCGTTGCATGCTCGGTCATTCTTCAGCTAGCGATATCGGCGTCGCCATACGTCTGCGGCATCTTAACGTCGCAAATAATAATAAATGCAGCCAAGAACGTGTTCCCTTGCATGCCCAGCCAGGCGAGTTCCTCAACAAAGACCTGCCCTCTCAACAGGTGAAGTGAACTTGAGCCGATGGAGGATAGTACTCTTTGAACCACTGAACTACTAGTGTGTTTTTGCTCCGCATATGTATTGACTTCATGAATGCGATTGGACTGGGGCACGGAAGAGAGTTTACAAAGATGGCGCTCCCCTGCGACTCGACCTAATCGTGACATGGGGAGCCAGGCCGGTTAAGCGCAAGACGGGCCGTCGTCCAGTTGTCTTTATAACGGGAGATACTTCCACGCGAGGCCCGGCCACGTGTCTGGCTTTGTGGGTACTCTTGGAGATGAAACCATCGGGTTTTTCTTTTTGATCGTCATGGTGAGTGGAGGCTCAGGCCGAGCGCATCCCGTTTTCGAGGACTGATCAGCATCCAATTTCGGTTGCTTGGGATCAACGTGCAATCATAACTTGAGCCTCGAGTTAGCCTTTCAGTCTTAAAAAGGGGCTTGAGCTCGTCCAAAAATGAATAACGGTAATCCCTTACTTGGCTTTTCTCGTCTGGCGCCGTATGGGTTTTACGTGCCGCAACTCGTTGCTTTGATGGTCCAACCATTAACCAACGCACATCAACACCCAAGCCTTCAAGCCGGCGTGTGATCGAAAGAGATGGTAGCGTCGCAGTCACGGAAGAGCTGGGAGCTTGACGACCAGCCCAAGTCACCCAACGTCGGACAGCATCAGCAGGACACGGCGTCCCAAGTTTCGACGCCAAACACAGAGCCGAAAGTCCGGTGGCCATTTCACGACGACGACGATGACAAGCAGCATCGATCCCCTCCACAGCCGCCGCAGGAGGACCGTTCATACCAGCAGCAAGCTCCCATTCCTACGACCCCGGAACCGAGCCGAAACCGCATCCGCTATATTCTCAAGTACTGGAGCCTCGAGATCCTCACCGTCTTCTTGGCATTCTGTCTCCTCGCCGCCATCATCGCTCTCCTTGCGTACTACGATGGCCACTACATGCCGGAGTGGCCGTTCGAGATCAACCTCAACTCCGCCATCGCGCTGCTCTCGACCTTCTTACGGGCCGCCATCGTTGCCGCCGTTGCCGAGATCATCGGTCAGATCAAGTGGGCGTGGTTCGCCGAGCGAAGCCGCCCTCTGCAGCAGCTCCAGGACTTTGACGGGGCGAGCCGGTCTGTCCTCGGGTCTATGAAGCTCTTCGGGGTGTTGGTATGGAATCTGGGCTTCACCTCGGCCGGCCTACTCGCCATCGCCGCCGCCTTGGTCACCGTCGCCAGTCTGACCGTCGGCCCCGTCACGCAACAGGCCGTCCGCACGTCTCCCTGCTCCATGCTGTGGGATCTCGCGCCCTCCACCATGCCTGCCGCCCACTACGTGCCCGGGTCGTCGTCGTACTACCGGGTCGGCGCGGGCATGTACGACCTGGAGGTGGACATGAAGAGCGCCATGATCAAAGGGTTGACGGATCCGGCCGGCCAGGACAACGACGTCAAGGTCGGCTGCCCCAGCGGGAACTGCACCTGGCCAGACTGGGGCACAGGCGTTACCCACGCGAGCATCGGCATGTGCAGTAGGTGCCTCGACACGACGAAGTTCGTCAGCCCGCCCGGGAGCGGAGGCAACCTGACGTTGCCCGACAAAGACTCCTACCTCAACATCCTAGCGGGGGAGTACATGTGGATCGGCTACAGCAACCTGAGCGCGTACACCGAGCTGTTCACCAGAGACTTTTCCGAGGCGGCTTCCGTTTCGATGGCCAACTTCAGCATCCTCATGATAACGAAAGCGACTTGCACCTCGGACAACTCCACCGGCATCCCCAAGCCGCACTGTCCGCACCGGCTGTCGCAATCCCACGACGGCTACTACGACGGGCTCGGAGACTACATAGCAGCCTCGTGCACCCTGTACCCGTGCATGAAAGAGTATCGCTCCTCGTATGAGGGCAACATCCTGAGAGAGAAGCTCGTCCGCACCACCACAGCAGTGTTCAATGATGCCGAACAGGCGTCCGCAGGGACCGGCGGGAACCGCTACTCGGGCGTCGGCAACTACACGGCCATCCAGAGCCCGTGTGTGCTTGACGACGGCACCTGGTACGACACCAACAACCAGAGCCAGGCCGAGCACGTTCCGGGGCGCGTATGGACCAACGTCAGCCTGCCGGGCAGCGGGGGCAGGGTCACAAGCCTGCCCAACGCGTGCCTTTACAAGATGGACGGGATATTCTACCGGGCCATCTCCAACTTCCTCGGCCAGGAGCTGCTGAGCGCGTCCTGCAAGTACGACCACATGCAGAGCGGGCATCTCAACTGCTTCAGCTCCTGGTGGCTCACGCCGCTGTGGGCCGACATGAACGCGACGGTGTCGAGCGTGACGCAGGCCATCGACAGCTTCGCGTGGGCCGTGACCAACAAATTCCGCATGACGGGCTTCGGCCCGGACGCCCCGCAATCGGCCTACACCCTCAGCCCCCGGGGCGCCGTGGTCTTGGGCGATGTCTTGGCCACCACCACGTGCACCTACTTTGACCGGAAGTACATCGTCCTGCCCACCGTCTTGGTCGTCATCTGCGCCGCTCTGCTCGCCTGGGTCATGCTCATCAACTACTACGACCCCGAGCAGCCCATCTGGAAGGGCAGCGTCCTCCCGCTGCTATTCTTCGGCCTGCACGGCGGCTCGGACCCGGGGACACCGGTCTCGGCGGCGGGGTCGGTCGCCGCCGGTGCTGGCGGGACGAGAGGCGTCGTCGGCGGCGGCGGCGGAACCAAAGAAGGCGAACGGCTGGCAAGGAACATGGCGCTCTTCCAGAAGAGACGCAGGGCGCCGGAGCTCAATCGCATCCATCGGGAGTCGGGGCGAATGTGTGTGCGGTTCCAGGGGGGGATGGACCCGGGGTTCTTGGACCTGGGGACGAAGGGAGGCGACCCAGAAGCCGCTAACGCGCGGTTGTTACGGCTGTCCGGGACTGGAAGGGACATGACTCGAAGCACAACAGCAAGATGACGTTAATATGATAATGTGCAGATCATCCCGAGTTCTCGCCGACTCCCGATGTAGCTGACAAACTTTTCTGGGCGATACTCATCGGGAACTCCAGTCGTCCTACCTAATTAGTCTATCGTTGTGATAAAAAGCTCAATGTGTCTGTTGATAATTCCAACCCGGTATCGCTCCAGCTTATTGGGGTACAGACCAGGTCTTATTCTAACTCTGTCTGAATCACTCAGCCCGAGCTATGCAGTAGCGGGATGTGTGAGATCGATGATGGGAATGTTGGAGGGCGATGGTGCCCGAGACAAGTCCAATGCAGGGCAAACAGCAAGTGAAACATCAAACACAGCTTTAAATCCGTTCTTCGGTCTAGCAGAGCGATCAGATAGCTCCGCTCGGACCTGCGTCAGGCCAGGCCGGACGAAATGTGTCTCGGGAACCGCTACAAACATCGCCGGGAGTCCAATGGACTATTACATCTTTGGCTGAGGGACGCAGTTACGGCGCCCACCATTATATATGAACCCAAGAGAAACTTGCTTCTTCGCTGATTCTTACATACTCGGGTACAACTAACAGAGGTCCGTATCTTGGCTCTTGGATTGAGACTGATCATCCAACGTAAAGCCGTTCTCCGGGAGATTTACCTCCGCTCCGGCCTACTCTCGTCAGTGCGATCACGTGTTTTTCGATGAACATGAAACCGTGGGGAATGCAATATCAATATCTTTACGGTTTCATACTATATAAGGCATAATTCTGTGCATCATATATGGCTTTTGAGCCGTATTACTTGCCGTTATCAACGTACAGGCCTCAAAACCGGGAAATCGTTTGGCAATACTTCACGTGATATCAACTTCGTTCGTATCAAGTGCGACAAAAACCACGGACCTCCACGTCAGGTAGACCAAACTCCTGAAGCAGCTTCCTGAAACCGCAGGTGAGGTTGTGGTTACATGTAACATCAAGCGCGTACTAAAGCACGACGTCGAAATTGAGGACAAATCCTGAAACCACAGCTTCATGTTGGTCTGTCTGTAGCTACTGATAATCACCTTTCGATGCTAACGATGCGAGAAGTAATCATGGCACGATATTTGCCTGGATTATCAGATGGGCCATCCCCTGCTGAGGTCCGCCAATGAACCATGGCTCAGGCCATGTGTCCTGGGATCGGCATAGGGGGCAACGCCTCTATTTTATGCCTTTAAGTCACAGAAAAAGTGTTTTTCTTTGTTCTCTAGCCGTATAAAGGGTGGAATCAGGCCAATTTTCAGCATGTAAAGGGCTACGCTAGATGATGTCTAGAGCATTAAAGGTTTCACGGCCAACGGAATATCCCCCGGACCAGCAACAAAGAAAACCCTGATCTATTCTTGATATTTGACATCGAGAGCCTGAAAAGCTCATGGCGATACTGATTGAAGACCGAATGGTATGAGAAGAGACGGTTTCGAATCCGGCATCGTCACCGAGTTCGTTATGAAAATTCATCTAGTACCAGTTGTGCTGAACGCCAGTCAAAGATCTGTACACAGCGATCTAGAAGACATGGCCGGCGTCTCGACTCTCCCATAAGTGGCTCACGAGTATTGAGCCAGGTCTCTTGATGTTTTTTTCCCGCTAGAGAGTACCTTCGCAGTCCAAAATGACTGGTGGAATCCACTCCAAACGCTCTAGCTTCACCCGTGATGCCCTGTTGTCCAAGTCCGGCGTCACTGCCGCGTTCGAGGGGTTCAGGGACACCGAAAAGCCGTTACTGCATAGCCTATCAAGTTCCCAGCGGTCGGTGGCGCCATTTCAGACGTGCCCGCCGCCAGCACGGCATTCGCTTACTGAGATAAGGTCATGTTCTAGATACCGGTCTCACTGGGCCAGCACTTTGAAGGCGGTCAAAGATCCCCTCGGCAACTTCCACAGGACGCTGTTGAGCAGCGCGCCCGGGGCTTCGGGGACGGATCCAGGTTTCGCAGACCCAGAGATCAGGGACGCGCAGTGCTCGTACCTGAAAGCCAACCTTGTTACTCTCTCAGAGTCCAAGGGCGTGTGGGATTCCGGAGAATATCTTCAACAACCCTCGAGGCGCTGTTTCAAGAGGTTGGTGAAACATAATAATACGGTGGGACCTATAATCCCAATCCCGGCCCCAGTAAACTTATAGAGTCGAGTTTTGCATGCGCATCGTATCATCCACAGGGATACATTCTGGAATAAGTTGTGGGCCTGGTCGTCGTTATCAACTGCCGAGCTCTGCGCTTTGATGACGGGATTGGAAAATCGTACGAACTCGGCTTCGTGACCATGATAATGCAACCACAAGGCAAAACTGGCGAAAGATATCTGCTCCAATCGCTTGTTCGCCCCTTCGCTGGGCGGTGGTTTGGTGAAGCTTGACACACATCCATCCCACTTGACGATCATCAGCCAGACGAGGAGGTAGGGGTCCCCGTTGGCGCCGGGCTGACGTTTACCCGCTTGCTCGAGCAACCCTCCATGTCTGACATTGCAAGCCGCTCAGCACGGCGCCGAGGGTGACGCCTGTCGCTGACAGATCAACCTCCGATGACGAAACGACCGGCCCAAGCGACCGGGACAAAGTCTGGCGCTGGCGCGATCTCGTGCCTGTTGATCGTCAACGTCACGGACAGGTGCTGTGGAAGATTGGAAGAAAGCGAGCCGCGACTGGTGGTGACCGGCAGCTGGGGGGGAGGGGAGGCAAGGGCCTACGCTAATTACTCTAAACTGACCATGAGATAGATGCAATACAACATGACAGTGTGAAAGACCTGGCTGGCCCTGGCCGGACGCCCGCGGGTCGAGGCCGGACCGACCCCATGCTCCATGATTGCGAAAGCGATCTTGCATTAGCTGTGGCAGGAAGTCCGAGAACTCCCCTCCTCCCCCCCCCAGCAATGGCAAGATGAATCCAATATCAGACGGATATTAACTGATATAGTAGTGTAGCATGTCAAATAATCTAGAATGATTTGACGGAATCGGTTACATTGAGGAGCGCGCCTCGTCCGCGGGCGATGCGACGGGGGGGGGGGGGTTTACGCTCATCACCCGCGACAGAAAAGAGCGCGCAGTAAGAGCCGGCCTGCATGCTAGGGGGGGGGGGGGGGGGGGTCTCGAATTCCAACCGAGGTGGTCTCCGTGCAGGGGACGGATCAGGTCTGACGTCCCCGGCTCCCCGTTGTGATGCCGCGCCAGGTTCTTTAGTCTAGGCGAGCCCATCGACGTCGTAGTCGTGGCCTGCGACGTGCCCACAACGAGGCGGCGGATGTAACGGGCGGCAGGGAAACTGGTGTGCCCTCCGCGGGGGGGGGGAGGGATTTAGGAGAAATGAGACGAAATAGAAGTGAAACCGGCCTGTTTTTCCCTCCCTCCCCGTCCGTCGCTTGATTTAAGCGGCCTCTGCGACTGCACATAACAACGGATGAGGCTTTGACAAATTACCCTCCCCCCCGGTGTAGTGTACGCGGCGGTGATTGGTGCGGCGGCCCACGAGTAGCACCGAAATGAGCCGTTCTCCCTCCTCCTCCTCCTCCTCCTCCTCCTCCGTACCTGCGCTGCCGCCGAGGCTATGTTATGTTTTGGACACTTATATCTCCCCAAGCCTAATATCGCAGGGTGCCTTCTCACGGACTGCGGGGGAGGTTTCCAATATCGAAACCAGCCCGCCTCACCCGACGCCGCCGCCCCGTATGGTGGGTGCTTCAAAGAAGTTTCTCCCTCAACCAACCTGCATGTATGTATGGGAGGCTGAGCAGAGGCGCGCGACGCGCCGTAGCTACACGTTGGCTATCTGTCGTCTACCGTCGCCAAAGGCATTGTTTTCAAGCTTTCGGAGTCGCGACTCCGACGAGCATCCTCAGTGACGACCCCCTGTCGCCGAGCTTCGCTTCCATACAAGCGCGCAAAAGAACAGCGCAGCTTCTGGTTCGGGGTACATGGAAAGTGGACTTGCGAGTGGGGAGGGAGAGGGGGATTGCGGCCAAGAGCCCAGACTCCGATGCCATCCACCGCCAAAATGAATGATATTTGGCACAGCCGGCAAGATGTAATGGAGAAGAAGGCAGGCAGGTAGGTAGCGAGCGAGTTGCAGTTGCGGTGAGGATGGAAAACGCGGACAGCAAGGCGCCTCGAAAATGGTCTCATTACGGAACCCTGGGGCGCCGGGGTACACTGAGAGAAGACGTTGTGGTTTTGGCAGCCCGTATGGGACGTGTGCGCCGCTCCTAGGCTCCCCCCGGTTTGGGGCTGCTTTCCATGCCGAGCCGTCAATCGCCAGTCATGGATACCTGATTTGACGTGTCGAGGTCCGCTTGGGAGCCCATATCCGCTGTGCTGTCGTCGTACCATGAGACGTAGTCGCTATTACAGCGCAGTAAGGTAGGGCTCCATGCAGCCACTGCCGGTGTAAATTATCATCCGCCGTGAGCCGGTTCCTCCGAGGGAACGTTGCTTGGAGGTGCAGCAATCATGACGCTCCTGGCTTACCTTTCTTTAGTTGCTGATATGAGGGAAGGGGGGGGGGCGGGTCTGACGGGCCATCGGCTTGCTATGCGAGTTGTGAGACGAAAGGATTAGCTTACATGTATGCTTGTTTCTGCGTCTCGCTAAAGGAGAAGAAGTCCAAGAAGAGGTAGTGTAGCCGCCCGTCGGCTGCACGGTACGGCGAGGCGTCCGGCCCATGTGGCGCGTCTGCCGGCCGCGATTCTCGTTCTCTGCTCCTCTCCCCAAGCCCCCCTCCAAGTACTCGATACTTTGTCCTTTCGAAGGGGGGTGGGCTGCGCTTGTACCGGTACTTTGCGCCACGGTACCTGTGGGTTGCGTTTGGATCTCCCCGGGGAGCCGGCAAAGCCCATGTCGCAGGGCGTGCATCGGAAGATGGCGACAGGTCGATCATCCAAGGCACCTCGGACAGCTGCGATCGCGTTTGCGTGCCGGCCTAGGGTGGGAGGAGAGGGGAAAAAAAAGAAAGCATACATGACGCGAGCCTGGGAGATGCGGCCGGGGGGGTTGATGCGGCCGCACCTAGCCAACGGACAAAAGGGTGGATCGGGGTTTATGTGCCCAACTCGACCTCGAGGCTGCGAACGCGACCCCAGTGACGATACGGAAGAGTACAACAGGCCCAAAGCCAGCCTCTTGACATGTTCTGGGCCTCGAGGCGACGTGGATGGATATCCCAAGGACCAGAGGCGACTGACCGCCTCCGAGGTATCAGGCCACAGGAGGAGAACTCGCTGTTTCGGCGGTGTGGGGTGAGCTGGGCTGGGCGCACATGGCGCCCAACAGCGTAGACATGAACGCCCTATTCCTTGTCCGTCAATTCCCGGCGGCTGTGCAGTCGGAACTGTCAATCCCGCCAGATCTGGCCAGGATGCGCCCACGAAGCGTCACTGCGTGTCTGAACGACGAAAGATCAGGGTCTCTTCACGAGCGGAAAGGGTAATGACGGTGTGGCGGACGGTGTGCTCGAGACATGCACCAGTCTCGCGGCGGATTGCATGCATGCATCGCGCCGGTTGCCAGCTAGCGGCAGCCGCTGATATCTCATCGGGAACCACTCTCCTCCATCACGGTTGGAACATTAATCGCAGAAGCCGTATTGGGGATGCGCGTAACATAGAATCAACACCCCTTTCGGACGACTGTTCCGGGCGACTGTTCCGGGCGTCGGAAATAGCAGAAACCCCTAATCACAAGTCACGACACGTCGTCCGACAGTTGAATATCACAACGCCTCGGTCCATGGATTATGTTTTCTTTCTTTTTCTTGCAGAACATCCGCCATGCATCTTTTATGTGCGTTTCCCTGTCTATTTCCTGAACCGCCGGCAGCCCGGCAAAGGTGGGGCCGAATATCCGGACCCGACCGGAGCGGCACCGGATCCGCCGGCCGCACTTCGCGGCCTGAAACCCCGTCCGAAAATCGGCGCGCGTTCTCCGTATAAAGTTGCGAACGCTGCGCGAATGCCGCCCGAGAGCCGTATGCCCGTTTGGACATTCCCCTGACGCTCCATTCCATCACCAAACGGAAAGAGACGCAACCGCCGTCGGCCGTTCGACGATGGATAATACAACCATCTGGAGACCGGGACGAGCTGTACCCGACGTGAAAGGTCATCGATGCCCTGATAGACATGCCGGCCCTGAGACCATCATACCCAACCCAGCCGAGACACGCGTACAACGTACACATCTGGCGGTTGCCTGCGGCGTGCTTGCGTCAGATGGCCTCTGCTTGCCTGATCGTCCAACCGGGACCTGGCGCCGCTTCCCTGGCCGCTGGGAGTGCCATGTCAGCGATCTGGCACGGAACGGGCTACATTCCCGCAGCGGGATAGGTCAAGGCGGCTGTGTGGCACCGGGCACGGCCTGCGCTGCCTGCGTCCAGCTCGCAGCATCTCCATCTCGGCCGTTTCTTACAAGCATGGCAGGCCTTGTCCGCGACGCTGGATCTTGGCTCGCCGGATCGGCCTCGCTACCTTTAGGAAGCCGTATCGAATCGACCGCGCCCACGAAATATCATAAATCATGGTCTTGGGCCCGGGCGTGCGGGGGGTCGCGTTTGAAACCGGCCGATCTTTCATGTCTCTTATCATGCTTGGATGCCATCGGTCGTATGCCGCTACCGTCGGTCATACTCCGAGCCCACGCAAGATTTCCAGGTAAATCTTGGTTCGGGAACGGACGCTGGCTTGCCCATTTGCCGCGTGCCGAAAAGAAAGACGTCATACCTAAGCATTCGAGTCGAACGCCGGGGTGCCTCGTAAGCCGATGAAACAAGTTCAATGGTAGTTTTTGGCTTAATTCGCACAGAAATACGACTGGTGGACACGTTTGCTAATGGAACATTATTATCGACTGACGAGAAGTATTCTTTGGCCGGCGTCTACAGTGTCTTCATCCGTCCGCCGCTGAATTCATTCCCCAATGGGATCGAGCATGACAATTCAATAGGTGTAGGCATGAGTGTGGCTTTATTGGACACGGAATTGCGGTGCCAACCGCTTACAGCATGTATATTATCCCAACGCGACCGGCATGTCGTCGGGGGGACGACAACGAACGAGACCATTGGGCCACGGGAAAGCGCTCTGTTCATGCGCTCGTGGCAAGATGACAAAACAAACTCGCTGGAAATCGGTCTCGAAACAGCGGGCCTAAACTCACCCCCCCCCGCGAGGCATGCGCGTGTGATCGTCTCCGGATCGATCCAAGCGTCCGCGGAACAGAACGCACATCATAGGCGCTCAAGGTCCATCCGTTCGCGGGGGTGGTGACCGCGCGGACGGTAGATCAGACGGCAGCGAAGGCGGCGTGCCGTAGGGACGACAATACATCGGATGAAGAGAGGGGCTGGGTTGGACAAGCAACCATGCCATTACTGCGTTCTAGCCCGCCCGCCCCCCTTCCGAGGTCGACGCTCTTGGCTTCTGAAGGGGAGAGGCCCGGCATTGTGGTGTCCCGCCAGGGTGCTGCGTGATCGCCGTGATCCTCGGCAGGGCTGCGGCGCCCAAAAGGAGGCGCGCGCATGGACCGAGTGCCGGCCCGGGTTAGAGGGGGACGATAAACGGTGGGGTTTGGGGGAGGGGCTCGAAGAGACAGACATTTGATCAGGAGTCCGAGCCGGAACATGTCAAATCCGCATGAAAGATGAACCTACCGAGGCCACGGCAGGACTGCCTGATCGTCGGAGGCATCCCCCCCTCCCGGCGCCGCGCCGGCGGGAGGGAGTCGCTGAAGAAACGGGTTGGAGAGGCTGCAACGCGGGGAGGGGGACTGAGACAGAAGAGGTGACAAGTAAAGGGCAGACAGAGGCAGAGGGGGGCAAGGACATGTACATGCACACGAGACGGCGGGTAACGAGACGCTGAGAGTTTAGTCGAGAAAGGAGGCATGCGAGGATGGACTGGAGTTTATTAGCCCAAGCAAAGGGATCAAGGCCGGCAAGGTGCACAATACGAAATAGGAGGTGTGTGTATCAAGCGTGAGTGATATACGGGGGATGCAGGGAGTGAGTGAATAAGTGACCCTACCGCCATACCAGGTTCTTGACGCAGTCTTTTCCCTCTCATTAACAAGGACCCCGTGGCCTGTCAAGCTGTCAAGCTGTCAGGCGGCACCTTAATAAGTTGGACCCCAGAGCCAAGAGATGACCGCTCGCCGGCTAAGCGCGCCCGACCGCCGTCCCAAACTCTAATTCCATTCCACGCGTCTTCCTCTGTGCCGGAATGTCGTGCCCAGCCCGTTCCCACCGTTACTACCCGTACAGGCGTGCCGACGTCTTTGTGAACTCTCTTTCTCTCTCTCTCTCTCTCTCTCTCTAGGCGTCATCTGCTACGCGTACGCCGCATCCAACTTCCGGGTCGGGAAAAACCGCCTCGTTCCATGAAGACTTTGGCCTCGCATCTAAAAGGGGAGGGAAGGGGGGGGCGGCTGGCATACATGCCAGCAACGTGCGTAGCTAGCTCAGTTCGGGCCGATGCAGCCCAAACAAAAGAAGAAGGCAAAGTATGAAAGTTAGTTACGCACGTAAAAACCAAGACGTAAACAGAGAAAGGAACCCCCCCCCCCCCCCCGGGTTCTGGCGGCCGCCCCCTGGTGGAAAACGAAATGGTTGGGGAGGGAGGGAGGGAGGGAGGGGAAAAAACGAGTCCACGGCGTCGACACCCTCCCCCTCCCCATCAAAGCATTCGTGGGCCTCCTGGCACGAGCGGTTCGCCGGATATGTGATGAGCTCCCCCCCACCCCTGCGGACCGCGAGGAACAAGCTTCCAGCGCCCAGGGCGTCGGGGCAGAGCTCGTCCATGCAGAGTGCGAGCGAAGCAGGATCTTAGTCGCGTGCCGGACGTCTCCCCCTTCCGTCCTCCTCCTCCTGCAGCGCCGCCGCTGAGGGGGCCGCCCCGTCCGGCGCGTACTACTATGCAACCATCGTTCATCTCGGCATACTGGGTTGGCGCGACCAGAGTTTTGCCAAACCTTCCGCTGTCCCCCACCCCCCCTTTCCTCATTGCTTTGCGGGTCGCCTTGTCAGGAAAGGGAAGGAAAAGGAAAAAAAAAAAGGATCACCTACCAAGAAGGGGAGGGGGGGAAGAAAAGAAGAGTCAAAAACGAACCGGGAAAGGGAGGACCTGCCGAGGCGGAGTAAAACCCGACGTTGCATCCGCCCCGTCAGGTTGGGAATATTGACCGGCGAGAAATAACAAAATCGAACGACAATCGACCATGCAGGGGGGGAGGGGCGGCGACCCGTCGGCCAGGTACTCGTCCTGGGGACGACCATGACTTTGAGGCTTTCCCTGGGATGGAAGGGGAGTTGGAGGGAGGGGACATTTTCCATTAGTCTCGACTAGAAACCATGGAACTTTCCATCAAGGCATCAAGATCAAGGGGGAAGAAAGTAAAGGGAGGGGGGGAGGGGGGGGGGTCTCCTGTCCAGATGGAGTGTGGTAGGCGGTCCGGCACGAGGAAATCCAACCCTCACCGGACTCTCTACCGACGATGATGTGGAGGGGACGAAGAGAGAAAGGGAAGGGGGCAGGCGAGTAAGTTGGGCACTAACGGCGAGGACGTCAAGGCTAGAGGCGGGAAAAAACCGGTATGGCGTGGCGGGGGTCCGGACCAAATCCCCGGGACTTTGGGGTTTAGTTTTTTTTTTCCCTTTTCCTTTTTCCAACCCATGTCTCTCTCGTCGACACTGACACCCACCCCTTGCTTCGCCTCTCTGATGGGACGTTATGTTATGTCTCCAGGGCTTCCGTCATCTATCTAGGCGGCATCCGCGTCTCATGGGGTCCCATAGTGCCGTCGCAGGTAAAGAAAGGGGGAAAAAAAGGATAACAAGAGTGACCGTTCCTTATCTTTTCAAGTGTCAAACACAGAGCAAAGCACGAGTTGCTGTTTGATGCATGGTTTCGATTCATGGGCAAGAAGATGGGTAAAGAAGTTATCAAAAAAGAAAAAAAGAAAAAAAAAGAAGAAAA
>MU846543.1:0-11135 GCA_030867225.1 Colletotrichum caudatum
GTTCTTGTTCACGTTCACATTGTAGTCAACCAATCATACATCATAATCACGAGCTTATTCGATCGGCCTACCTACATACTCTCTGTCTAGTCTTAGTCAAGTTGCACCAAAATAAAAGATGGAGAACGAATCTCCCTCGCTTCCGGACGAACTAACTCCGAGCGCCGGCTCTACCCTATCTTCTCTCTTTGATATCGACCATCCGGCTGATCACTTCTAC
The DNA here is from genome assembly GCA_030867225.1 of Colletotrichum caudatum. NCBI lineage: Eukaryota > Fungi > Ascomycota > Sordariomycetes > Glomerellales > Glomerellaceae > Colletotrichum > Colletotrichum caudatum. The sequence continues at coordinate 221 of MU846543.1, forward strand.
ATCCCTGAGCCTCGGAGCGACGATGAAACATTTCCCCAGATGCCTTGTAGCTGCTTTAATTTCAACGAACCTTTGGCGCCAGTAGATCCAGCGACGTACGTTGAACCGAGTTACCCTTGTTCTGACATGCGACTGATACGGCATAGGTTGACTTGGGACCCCACCATGCCCACACCGTTGCCTTCGGCAGGGTTCCCGTGGAACGGCGGAGAAGAGTTGACCATGAACAGTCCCTTCGAGCCTTATTTCTCATCGCAGTACGACCTGGGGGTCAACAGGCTGCTCAGCGACCCGTTCGGCTTCGATACCCCACTCTTCCTCTCAGTTGATTCCACGAGTAGCAGGTATATATGTATCCCGTGCCGCTTGAGCCACTCGCTGATTAAATATCTCAGTGAGGCCCAGACTAAGACCGAGGTTGTACCAGCCAATAGTTGTAGTCAGGGAAACCAACGCCGGACCAAGCCTGCTCAACGATCGAAAGACTTTTGCCCAAACTGCGCTTGCAGTACTTGTCTTTCCAAGGTTGTTGAAAAGAAGACACAAAAGGGGAAGAAGAAGGGAAGGGGAAAACCAAAAGTGTAAGCATCCGATGTCCTAGTGCTTTCGGTCGTGAGGTTTCTTAGGTTACAAATAGGTAGAGGAAGTTTTCCATGAACTTAACGTCATCTTTTTGTTATTAAAGATGATTACGGAAGAGGCGGCATGTAAAGCTATGAAACGTGACTACAATATACGAGGCGCTGCCCTAGATTATGCTGTATGCCAGAGCCAGTACGCACATGATGACACCGGCGACGAGATTCCCAATGGATGCCTCTAACACACCTCCGCGCTCTGTCCGAGCTCCAAGCAGATCCCCTACTGCCTGAGATACATTGCATATCAAGACAGTAAATACAGTGAGAGCCACAAACAAGATTGTAGCGACCGCGTTTAACCCTAACGACAAGAAGCTGAGCAATTTGAACTTGAGACTCGCAAGAAGCAATGCGGTTGACGTTAGCACGAGCCCTAGCCCAGCCGCCAGCATGGTCTCGAAGTTTGGGCTTTCGTCCATAATTCTTTCCAGCTCTTCGACTTGAGCGGCAGAGGGGAAGAATGCGGCGAGACTCTCGCCTAGATGGAATCCAGAGCCAGGGATAGGTGAGCAGTCCGATGCTATGCAAGCAAACTTTGTTCCTATCGAGATTCTCGAAGGAAGGACTTGGGCTATCAGAGACTCGCCCGCCGCGACGGCGGAAGTAGCCAGGCTGGAGGCTGCAGACATCGCTGCAGTGGCGATAGAACCGACCACATCGGGTACAGGGACAAACCGCTTCGCTTGGTCGTGGATCTGCCGTGGAGTCAGCAACATTCGCTGCTCTGATGAGCTTATACGCACCAAGATCCGCACAATACCCTGTTTCTCGCTATCTTCGTTACGTATCACCCTAACCGTGAGGAACAGGACCACTGCCGCCAGCGCAACGTGAAGCAGTACTATAATTTTAGAAATCATCTCGACGGATGAAGTATCAATCTGTTGGAAAACGTGGCCAGTAGGAACAGTGTGTGGTTAGGAGTAACTAGTAAATTTGTACGAAAATTACCGTAGCAGTATTAGCACGTGATGAAGGCCCTTAAACCGCAGTTACTGGCTACCTTACAGCAGCTTCGTGCTCCCGACTTGTTGGTGTATTAAAAGACACAAGAATGAAAAGTATAAGAAGAGGTCTAGGCGAACATCCCTATACTATTTCACAACTCAAGAAGTAACGTCGTGACATCTTTAGAATGGAAGTCTGGGGAGGTGCCAAGATCATCACCGCCGATACAGGCTCTTGCAGCATTGCGACGCATACAATTACAGTCGTCAGTTGCTTGAACATCTGTACCACTGCGCCAGAAACAACCGGAAGTGCGCCAGCAATGTTTCCCGTGGTCGGGCTTGACCCAGTTTCAAGTAAAGAGGCGGAGTCTTCAAGCCCGTCTTCGTGGAGCACGACTCGGGAGACTGCTAGCCGAGGGACTGGAACGCCATACCTCGACATAGACACAAGCCTATCGAACAATTCGACAGCGTCCGCAAAACCATCGTGGACTTTTTACTCGCCAATGCCTCCTAGGCCATCTAGGGTCGTGGCCAGCGGATCGACACGGCACGACATGGGTTTGATGTTTTTTCTCGCGATCCTTCCTATGCTTGTACAAGCCATCGTCATGTGATCACGGAGAAAATGGCCGCCTCTTCATGCACAGGCAAGCAATATCGCACGGGTCACGTTGGGCGTCTTACTTAGCTAGAACAAAAAAGACCAAAGAATTCCAAAATGTGTCTTGTTTCAGAAAGGGTCCATCTGTATTACCAAGCACACCAGCCTCTCGAATGCCACACCAAGGGTGCCCATTGTACCATGGTATCTTCTGCCTTATGTGCCAAAAGCAAAGTTATGAACAAGCCAAGTTGACCGCGTGGTTCAAGTAATATAAACCCTTGAATCTCCATCAGACCTTCGTGACAGAGAACGTGATTGTAGAGGTTGACGTCGACGTCAGCGTGATCGTAGTGATCAATGGCTTTCCCCCTCCGATTTGACCCCCATCAGTGTTCTCCGAGGTCCCCGTGGCAGGTGGCACTATCTTTGTTGAAGCCCCCCTTCCATCAGAATCACACGTCTGACCTATAGGAGTTTGACCTGCTGTGGTCGCCGTAGGCATCTCCAAGGAACACAAACAGGTAACAAGGCGCGCTCCCGATTCATTACAGAGAGCCTCGTACACAAACAAAGCTGGAAGGAAAGATCGAAGAAAGTGTGCGGTTTTCATGATATATGCCACCACTGGTCCGGAAAGACGAGTTACGAGCAGTGTCGAACACACGCTGCCTGTGCTAAAGGTTCATTTTATATCCTCGGCGGCACAGCCGGTTTCCGCTGCAGGGCTGTCGGTCCGTATGACTCAATGGGAGTACTGTATATATAAGACGGGGGCTCTTATGCCAGGGACAACGGACAACTTACTAACAAACAATGACTCCCATTGAAATAGGTATCCTCGGGGGAATCGGCGGGGTCTTCTGTATGATGCTCTTAGTATTGTGGAAAATACACAAAATTAAGAATTCACGGAAAAATCACGCCTTTCAAACCAGCTCTTTTGTAAGCACTGTATTTGGTCGACTAAAACCAGGATTAACACGATATCTTTAGGCGCCATAGAGATCAAGGGGCAAGTAAAGAGGAAGGAGCATCAACCTAAGGAAAACCACAAGCTCGTGCAATCGAACTAGCTCACCTGGTTCCATATTCTTGTTTAGCGGGTCAGGGGCACAGTAGCGGAGTCGTCGTGTCTGGCCAGGGTTGTAGTCTTATGTATGTCTTCGCTTTCCTGAAAGATCTCAAGAGAAAGTGTTCTGGTTGCGCAGGTCGTGCCAGTCTTCCCCTTAGAACATGAATGCGTTTGAAATATAGAACGCGACGATCGTAGAATAGATCTACAGATTACAATTTACAAACATTTCTATCTATTGTCTTTCAGCATTAAACCCTTCCTCTAGTCTTTGTTCCCTGTAAACCTTTGTCCACACCGTTGTACCGTTGCAAGGTTGCAACATGGCTGCCGTTATGGTCGCGCGGCCAAGCGAAATGTCGACAACCTCGGTATGCAGGACGCACTTGTGGCCAATCATTTTTCATACCCGCCGTAGCCAATGATAGAGTGAATCTTCAACGTCCGATCACAACGCATGGCCCGGGAGTCAACGCCCACCAGCCACGGCCCACCGGCCACGGCCCACCAGCCACGCACTCCACAGTCTACGCGGAAAGAAGAGTTGAGGGAAAAAGGTCATAGAGGAAGTAAGAGAAGAGCGGGGCGGGCAGGCAGACAGGGCAGGGTACCCTGTAGAATAGATAAGCAGTTACTGGAAGTCAAAGTAACTGCCAGTTCTGGCTTTGTTTAGATATTGCGCTCGGGTTGCCTACAGTTGCGCTTGTTGACAAACATTGCATAACTATGGTTACATAATGCTGTAGGGGCACTCTACGTATGATGACAATGTGCAGACAATGACGGAGCAGGGTGAAGGGCAGTATCCTGCTGCAGGAAGGGTAGCGACAAGAATCAATGTGAAATCAAACTACCTTCTTCTACTGTACAGTACAGTACAGCAGCGAGAAGGCAGATTCGGAGGAAGCAGAAGATGGAGACAGCACTTATGGGCTTCAAGGAGACAGACGCATAAGCTCAGCAATGTACATGTAGTCAGCTTTAGTAGCCCTTTCGGCGTTGCCGCCGGGCGTAATAAATTGTGTGTGTGTGTGTGTGTGTACAGTACAGTAAAAGGCGTTATGGGTTTCGCGAAACATTCTAGTTAACATCTTTAGTAGTGGTGGTGTGGAGCTGTGGCTTGCTTGGCTTGGCAGATTACGCTTGTAGTAGGCAGGTACTCAGGAAGCAGTCACTGACAGAGCCAAAATTGAATGGAGCCAGAATTGGACAGGGCCAAAGCAAACAGAGCCAGAATTGGATGCAGTTCGAAATGGCTTGCTGGAAAGCTGTCAGGGGCCTAGCTTGTTCAAGAAGCTGTTGCGCGCCTTTCTTTGCTCCCCTGACCTTCCCGTTATTCTCCTTTCTTTTCCTCAGAAGGAGACGACGCTTTGGCGTCAGCTATCAATCAGCATGGCGCCGCAACTCCACGCCGCGCAACGCGCCCTGATTAAGACTCTACTAATACAAGGATTCGAGAACCAGCTCATCGCCTCAAAAGCGGAATGCTCCATACGTACTGTTCAGCAGATGCGTCGCCAAAGACCAGATTCTGAGATGCCCTCTCGAAAATCAGCTTCTGTTGGCCGTCGAAGGCGCATGACAATGCGCATGCAGAAGGCCCTTTGTGATCAACTAATCAAACAGCCGTACATGTATCGATGTGAGATGGCAGACTTCTGCATCGCAACTTTGACACGAAAATATCGGAACGATCAATCGGCCGGACCTTACGATCCATTGGATGGACGAGAAAGACAATCCGCCGTATCGCACAACAACGGAATGATGACCTTCACGACCACTACCTGCATCGCATCTCGCAGTATCAATCTTATCAGCTCGTCTTTGTCGACGAGTCTGGCTGTGACAGGAGGGCGGGATACCGACGTTGGGGGTGGTCTCCGAAGGGTTCCTCCCCAGTAGAGACGACAAGGTTCGGTTGTGGGAAAAGATGGCACATCCTTCCAGCATACGCACAAGATGGCATCGTGCTAAGACGAGTATACCAAGGTTCAACAGACAGTGACTTGTTCGAGGACTTCATTGCCCAGCTGCTTCATCATTGTGGCAGATATCCAGAGCCGAAGTCTGTCATCGTCATGGACAACGCCTCATGGCATCATTCAGACACGATCATGAAGATGTGCCGAGACGCAGGCGTGGTTTTGGAGTTTCTCTCACCATACTCGCCCGATTTCAACCCGATTGAGGAGTACTTCGGAGTTCTCAAGAAATTCATTAAGAGAAAATGGTACGAGAATGAGGATTTCATTGCGAGAGAGTTCAAGATGTTTTTGGGGTGGTGCGTCGACGTTGTTGGGGATGACGCTGATATGGCCGAGCGTCACTTTCATCACGCGGGATTACATATTACACAGGCAGCGGAACAAATGCTATCATGAGAAAGGTGGTAGACTAAAACAAGGGAGATACAGTGCTCGTCTCGCCCGTATCGCGAAGCCTACCGTGAGACGCAGCATGGACTTTGCAACCCCGACAATCTACGGAGTCTTCTGCCCGCTTTCGGCTATCATTCAATATGTCCCCAAGGATTTTGGATGGGATCTCGATATTGACGTTAACCTCCTCCTCATTCTCTCCTTCCTTCATGTTCCCTTTGGTATGGTGGAAAATCTCTTCCAAGTGCCTCGCCAGGCGCTTGTGGTGGTTTCCCTGTTCGTCAATCCAGCAGTGCGGTCCTTGCTTGCAGTGGTTGCCTCAGTAGCGATGATGCTTGTACACTCAAGTCCAAAGACCGGCATCGGCAGCTCTCTGAAGCTTTTGAGCCTCAGTGGCGCTCTGCCCTTTCTTCTTCTTGCCCTACGTCGCTGTGATATCGCCCAGGGCTTCCTTGTAGACAAACTCAATGCTAAAGGTAATCTTCCTCCCCTTGCTAAACCAGGTGCCAAGACCCTCCACCTGGCTGTCCAGCATGTCCCAATCGATGTCTAGACTCGTGAATTGTTTCTTCAGGCTGCGCTGACGGCTTCGTTCGATGGATATGTCGACAATCGTTTCTTCACACGTGTACGTATCTCCTGGGAATTTATTCTCATCTTTCAATAAGGTTGCAAGTCGTGGCTCGAAGTCGATCGTCCAGAAATCGCTTGGAGCCAGGACTAGATCGAGATCTGTGTCTGAACAAACTTGCCTTGCTCGGATCTTCTCACGTTGGGAGACCTTCCACCGAAAATCATAGTGAATGCACTTGGGGTTGTTTTTGTCGTATTGTTTGGTGCTGTTCCAGTCACTCAATCGTAGTAAAGGCAATACACGATCGCCACTTGGCTGATCGGTCTGTTCGGGAATTGAACCGGCTCGTTCGACAGTGGAGTTGGGCTGGTCAACGGCCGGTTCATCTCTCGTACTGTCAGACGTCGTAAATTCGGGGGTCGCATAACTGATAGCACAGTCCTCGTCGAGCTAGTCATAAGTCAAGCTTTCCATGATGGCGTGCCTTGGGAATTGGGCTAGGTTGGAGCGGAATGGCTGCCACAATGCATCGTCGCTCGTGGGAGGCTGCGGGGGAAAGACACGTGGCCCCTTCTGAGGTGTTTCCACAGGTTTCCACAGGTTTCTGCGGGTCCACATACTCGCTTGTGGGTGCCTGGCAACCAAGAGCAAGCCATTCCCTTGCACGCTCCGTCAAATAAGCTTAATCCGATCGTGAAAAAGTCAATGGGATGAACGGGATGGCCCAATGAAGCCCTGTGGAGGTGCGACGACGCACAAGGCAAAAGCTGACCTGCCCTCGAATTCTGAAAGGGCAGGATCGTCTGGTCATGATATTTTCAGGATGCGTCTTACCTCGTTCTGCCTAGCGCTGATATGCCCCACGTCAAGCCAACATATCAAAGGGGCATACCGGTTGATTCTCATGATGCATTCCAGAGACGGTGGCTGAGCGACCGTAAGCTCTTCGCCAATCACCTAGTTCAATCAAGTAGCTGCATACCCCAAAAACTCCGCTCGTGTCTGGGTGAGACAGCACCAGCCTGATCTTGTGTCTAGCAAAAATAAGACGGCATCCGCCGCGCCTGTGCGTCCTGCACCTTGGCGCCTTATTCTGCCCATCTCCATTGCCTTTCTTGTTTTATCACTGGCGTATTTCAATCATTTGAAGGGAATCAGGCCATGTCCGATCCCCAAGCTTACACTGTCGGCTGGATGTGTGCCCTTCCCACGGAGTTGGCAGCTGCCCGCACCTTTCTCGATGAACAGCATATCGCCCCTGATGCGGTTCAGCGGAATGATTCCAACACTTATACTCTTGGGAAAATGGGGGGCCCGTAACAGTATGGACCTCAGAGTACCTGTCACTAACGCCGCAAAGGCTATTGTAGCGAGATAAGGGGAAATGGATTGAAGGGCGGAGGGTCACGAAAGATGAGTGGAAAACTCGAAATTGCAATTCTGTTTCTTCCTTTTTGGAAGAGTGAGGGCATGGGACCCCTTATTGCGTGGCAATGGAATTAGAAACGATGAAAACGGAGGGTCACCCTTTCGGCATGGACTTACTTTGAGCCGTGATATGGGGCCAGGAGGGACCTCTTATCTTGATAATGCTTATGCAGAGAAGACCCCTCAACGAGATGTAGACTCATTGGCAGTTCGCTTACCAACGGACGCAAAGATCCATGGCGCCTGACAAGTCATGCAAGCCAGAGCGAGTCTGCCTTGCTGCCTTGGCGCCTCTGCGACCTGTAGCCTTTTCAAGGCGGCTTCCTCGTTGGCCTCTATGTCGTAGTGCCAAATGGGTTGAACGGCTGCCTCTTCCCGCGATCCTCGTCTTTGACAGCCCCTCCCAGCGCAGGTCACTTCCCAAGCAGCAAGACTGCCATCAGAAACCAAAAATGTCGGACCCTCAGAGCTACACCGTGGGTTGGATCTGTGCTATCACTACTGAGTTCGTCGCTGCACAGGCCTTTCTTGACGAGAGACACGATAGGCCCAGGGAGGTCGCCCAGAATGATAACAACAATTATGCGTTAGGCAAGGTCGACGATCACAATATTGTCATTGCCGTTTTGCCTAACGGAGATTACGGCACGGCCACGGCAGCTGCTGTAGCTAGAGATATGTTGCACAGCTTTCCCAATATCCGGCTCGGACTGATGGTGGGCGTTGGAGGCGGCGCGCCGAGTCAAAAGCACGACATCCGCCTCGGCGACATCGTGGTTAGCAGTCCACATGATGGGAACAGCGGGGTTTTTCAGTACGACTTTGGCAAGACAATCCAGAATCAGACTTTCCTGGAAACAAGATTTTTAAACCAACCACCGATGGTACTACGGGCAGCCGTAAACGGGCTCCAGGCTGCGTACGAAGCGGATGGCCACCAGATTGACGACGGTGTTAAGAAGGTTATCGCGAAGAAGCCACGGCTCCGAAAGAAATACTCGCGGCCACATCCGAGCAGCGATAGGCTGTACAAATCTCACTTCGTGCATGCGCAGGACACCGAGAAAACATGCATCGAGCTGTGCGGAGACGACCCGTCGCACCTTGTACCACGCCACGAACGAGACGAATACGAAGACAGCCCGACAGTTCACTACGGACTAATTGCCTCGGCAAATCAACTGATGAAGGACGCACTGGTCCGGGATAGACTAGCGGCCGAGAAGGATGTGTTGTGCTTCGAGATGGAGGCGGCCGGCCTGATGAACCACTTCCCGTGTCTAATCATCCGCGGTATATGCGATTATTCCGACTCGCACAAGAACAAAGAATGGCAAGGTTTTGCGGCTATGGCGGCTGCAGCGTACGCCAAAGATCTTCTTCGCCAGATTCCACCCAACAAGATCGAGGCCGAAAAGAAGATCGAAGAAGTCCTGGGATCAAGTTAGTGTTCTGCTTTACATATCTATACGAATTGGAGCTGTATTGATTAAATACCTTTACAGTACATGAATATGTCTCTCACATCGACTCCACCACCAAAGACATGCAAGAAAGCCTGCAATACCAGGAAGTCATGAAATGGCTCTCTCCTCCGGATCAATCATCAAATTACAATACGGCCTTCAGGCAACGTCATGAAGGTACAGGCCAGTGGTTTCTCGAAAGCGAGGATTACTCCAAGTGGAAAAAGTCGCCGAAGTCCTCCTTATGGCTCCACGGCATCCCAGGCTGCGGAAAGACAGTCCTGAGTTCGATCGTTATCAAAGACCTCAGCAACACTGAATCTTGCTCTGGAAGACTCCTCTATTTTTACTTCGACTTCAATGACGGAAGCAAGCAGTCGCTCGAAAAAGCCATTCGGTCGCTGATTGCTCAGCTGTACTCCGATGGCCAAGACGCTCGGACGCATCTGGATGCACTTTACTTCTCTTGCAAAAAAGCTTTACGGCAGCCGGGTACTGACTCGCTAATATCGACTTTCGAGGCGATGGTGCAGCAGATCGGCGAAGTGTGGATCGTCTTGGATGCACTTGACGAATGCCGGACGAGAAAAGGCTCAAGGAACGAAGGTTTGCTGCACTGGATTGCAAGCGTTCTAAGATCACCGCAAGTAAACATCCATCTTCTTGTCACGAGCCGTCCTGAACACGATATCAAATCGGCATTAGAAGGATGCATCGACAGTCAGGTCCCTCTCCAGAGCGGCCTTGTTACTGAAGACATACGTGTGTATGTACATGAAACAGTGAGACAACACAAGGGATTTGAAAGGTGGCAAGGAAAAGAAGAAATTCTGGATGAGATTGAAAGCCATCTGATGGAGAAAGCAAATGGAATGTGAGATAAGATCAACCTGCTTTGTTTCTACTGCTAAGTCAAAAGATAGGTTCCGCTGGGTATCATGCCAACTCGATGCCCTCGAGAAATGTCCTGATCGCAATAGCCTTCGCCAAACGCTACGATCGCTGCCAAGCACGCTAGACGAGACGTACGCACGTGTCATAGACAAAATCCCTTCCGAAGTCGAGCAGACGGCTAGAAGACTTCTGCAATTTCTTGTCTTTTCTGAACGACCTCTACGAATCGAAGAAGCTGTTGACATGATTGCCATAGTCGTCGAAGACAGGCCTAGATTTGATGCCAAGAACAGAATGCCACAACCATGCGAGATATCCATCTACTGTTCAAGTTTAGTGACTGTTGTCAGCCGAGGCGGTAACAATGAGAATACTGAAGTGAAAGAGCTACAGCTCGCGCATTTCTCAGTGAAGGAATATTTACTATCTGACCGAGTAGAACAATCCATCTCCGGAACCTTCAGACAGACATTGGCTAGAGCCTCTATCACGGAAGTATGCCTTGCCTACCTGTTAGAGCTGAACTACAGCCTCTCGCCAGCAAGACTAAGGCAGTCGTACCCACTGGCGCGATATGCTGCACAGTACTGGATGAGCCATGCTGTCCAAGCTGATACCAGTAGAGTTGATACGCTTATTCGAGAGTTTTGCCAACACAAACACTCTTCTAAGACGTTCCACCAGCTCTATGACCCAGACGCCCCATGGGACCAAGAACCTGGAAGGTTTGGGATCAAAAACACTCCTTTGCTGTACTATGTGGCACATGGAGGGGTCAAAAGCGCAGTAGAAGAAATGTTGAAGAACGGAGCAGACGTCAACGCCCAGGGTGGCGAATTTGGCAACGCCCTTCAAGCTGCTTCAGTTAAAGGCCACAACCACATCGTCGAGATACTTCTCGC
>MU846544.1:0-17598 GCA_030867225.1 Colletotrichum caudatum
CCCATTCCTGCCATTACCGCCACACGCCCCTCCTTCTCAAGCATTTCCCCACCCCCCCTCCTTCCCCATCTCCAAACCCTGTGTGTGCACCATACTATTCATTGCGCATAGCCTACGCCGCCGCACACATCGCAACACCTCAGGCCCTCCAAGTTGGGGGGCATCTTGCATTTGAGGGGGGGGGGGACCAAAGCCGCGCTCCCGCCGGGGACACACCACCACCACCACCACCGTCATCATCATCGTCCATCAGGCGCTGCGCAAGGGGGGGACCATCTTCAAGCCACGCCGCCGCCCCCCCGATCCCATCATTCCCCCACCGCCGCCCGGCGTGTCTCCCGAGCAGAGCATGCAGACCGCTTCTTTACCGTCCCGGGTTGTCTGCTGTGTGTCGCTCCCCCCCCCCCCCGGGTCGTCTGCGTCTGCGCCTACGTCTACCTCTGCGTCTGCCTCTGCGTCCTCCAGCTCCCAGCACCGCAGCCGGCTCGCCCTCCCCGGGTTCGGCTCATCTCGAGATCCGGCTTCTCAGCGCATCTTCCCCCCACTCACCCATCCCTTTTCCGCGGAAGTGAACGGAAGGCGGGCTCTCTGGTCGTTGGTTCCTTTGAGGGAGTGAGAGAGAGAGAAAGAAAGAGAGAGAGAGAGTGTGTGTGTCGACCCAAGAGGTCCCCCCTCCGCTTACAGCTCCGAGGAAATGAATGCTTGGGCAACATGTAATGCCAGCCTGCATGGCGGCCCATTCCCGGAATTGCGAGCACTAAGGTAGTCTGCGGTCATCATTATGCGCCACGGTAACGACCACGAAAGATGTGTGTGCATGATGTGAAAACAACTTGGTATCAATAATTCTTAATCATCGTACGGTACGCTCGGTAGTCCCACCACCGACGCAAGGGGTGCATGATACTTGGGGATCCTTCCTATCGGCCCCAGTCCAATTGTCGTCCAAAAAATACGCGGAAACCTGGAGAGAGAGAGAGAGAGAGAAAAAGACCAACAAAAATTCAACTCAACGCTTGACTCCCAACTTCCGAATCTCCCGCTCTCCCCCCCCCCCCAATTGCCACGCTTGGCCATCGTTTTCCCCAACACAAAAGAAAAACCAGATAGCTCTGAAGAGTCTAACAACTCTGAATGCGAGGCCTCCGCCATTCCTTTTTGCTCCGTCCTTCCTGACCCTTCCCGATATGCACATAACCCCCCTGTTCGGTATGGGTGTCTAATAACTCCCATGATGCAACCTGTCTCACCCAGCGGCCGATGAAGCTGGGGAAGAAGAAAAGAAATGTCCACGTAATTCCAAAAGATACATATGAAAAATAAATCGGAAAACAAACATCTTTTGCCTGCATCGGTGTTTCCAGCCCGAGCTAGGCTAGGAAAGACAGAAGAAACCGCTTGACATCACTCAGCACCTTCGTACACGCTCCGTAGATTTGAAAAAAAGCAGAGACAAGGGGGAGATAAACCATAAAACTCTGCCGTCAACACTTTGTTGGTCCAAAGGAAAAGAAGTAGGATATACCGCTCGAGTGAGGCAAAAAAAAAACAACAGCTCAAATATAAAAAAAAACCAAACATAACGAATTGGAAAAGAAAAAGAAAAAAAAATCCAGAAAGGGGAAATTTGGATCCTAAATTGTTCAGACAACCGCCTTGACCCAGGAATGGATAACCTTGGTGAAATTACTCTCTTTTCGGACCTATTTTCGAACCGGTAGTTCGGCGCGCCGTTTTATATCACCGCGGTGTTGTCCTGTCCCGCAAACGCTGGTGCGAGTGAGGGGGGAATGTTGGTGTTCCGTTACTTTTCTTTACTCCGTACCGTTTTATTTGTATCTGCCCCTGCGTGCTTTCGTGTTCGTATATTCGTTCAGGATATTTCATGGTTGGATTGCGTCGGGAGTGCTCGCTTCTCGGGTACCCTAGTACATTGCGTGGGCCGACTGCTGGTACACGCGGTCGCGGTACGTAGGCAACCCATCATATCTGGGGCTGCTTGCGCTAGAAGACTGGTCCATGTCGGTGTCATACACCTCGAAGCCGTGCTGGTGCTGGTGGTGTTGTTGCTGCTGCTGCTGCTGCTGCTGCTGCATGTACTGCTCTGGGGGAGGGAGTCGCTTCGAGCTGTACGCGGCTAGGCTGGCAGGCCCCGGAACGCGCTTGACGGGGTAAGACGAGGGCGCCGTCCTGGACTTCGCACCACGGTTGCTGACCCTGCGGTCTTTGCCGCGGCCCTTGATGCCCTTATTGCTGTTCTTATACAAATTGGCAAAGTACCAATACATCTCTCTCTGATCGTCAGACAGAGCATCAATATCGGAAATCGAGACGATCCAGTCCGTCATCTCCATGAGAGTCTTTTCGTGGTATTTGTTTTGGTGATTCTGCGAGTGGCAATGGGTTAGCCAAGGCAGCACACACACACACACACAAAGAAACACACGTACCTTGAGGTTTCCTCTCTGAGTAAACATCTTGTTGCAGTCATCCAGCTTGCAGACAAACGGCTTCGCGTTGGTATGTGTCGCCATGTGCGTCTGAAGGTTGCCGCGCTGCGCAAATACCTTGCTGCACTGCTCACATCGGAACGGTTTCTCCCCCGTGTGGCGACGCATATGAGTCTGCAAGCCTCGTTAGCCAAATTCACCGAGATTCTCCGAAGGCGACTCGGCTTCGGCTTACCTTGAGGTTACCTGGCTGCGAGAAGGTGCGTCCGCAGCGAGGCCAGTTGCATTGCTGGGATACATCAGTGAGTGTCGCCCAGATACCCGCCGTCCGACTATCAAACTTACGTATGGCTTCTCGCCGGTGTGGGCGCGCCTGTGAGTGTCCAGGTGAGTGCTCTGGTAGAAGCTCTTGCCACAGCCTTCGACGTCGCAAATGTATCGCTTGGGCTTGGGGGCATCCGTAGACTCCGTTGCTACTGGTGCAGGTGCTTGGATAGGACGAACCTCGGGCTAGCCAGGAATTAGCGGATGCTGGTACTATCTTTACGCCAGGACTTACCTTTGGCGTCGACACGCGCTCCGGCTTAACAACCTGATCGACCTCTGGAACGCCTTTAACAATATCCTCGGAATCGTTCCTCTTCTGGATGGCCTTCATGAGGGTGTCAATGGCAGTGGTAAAGTTGACGGGAACGGCACTCGTAGGCTTGTTGAACTTGATTTCCTTTGTGTTGAGCGGGTGAGGTGTCTTCGGGTTGCTCATCTTTGTTTCACTTCGGCTGGAAGGACTGCGGTGCCGGTCGTTCTTGACAGACGGGCTTTCTTGCGGGTAGGAGCTAGCCCGAGGGACCTCGTGCTCCGAAGCTGCCACGGGCATAACTGGCCGCTCCGGCTGCTGAGCCGGAAGCCTGAAAGGCATGTTCATGTTGGTCGGAGGCGAGTCGTACTGCGTGTAGGTGAAGTGGTTCTGGGTTGGGCAAGGGTGCCCCATGGCCGGCATTTGCGTCATGTTGTACTGGGGTGCAACCATGTACTGAGGAGCCATGATGTTGCCGTTCATGGGAGCAGACGTTGCCGCCCTCGAGTCGTACTGCACGAAAGTCGAGTTATCCATCATGCCATACTCGTGGCCGGCAGGCTGTTGCTGCCAGCGGCCCCAGGCCTGAGGCGCGCCTGTTTGCTCCGGCAGTGCCATTGAGACGAAGCCAAGTTGATGTCGTGGCAGTGATATAAAGATGGAGTATGACAATGATGGCGTTTATGAAAGAAGGAACCGAGCCAACAACGGTATGAATCGATTGACTTTTGCCTTGGAGAAAAAGAGGCGTGTAGGGTGATTGAGCAGAAGAAACAAGGGACCGAGGTAGAAGACTACGCCAAAGGGGGGACGAGGATTTCTGGTCTTTCCTGGGTGAAGGGGAAGAAAGAATGATGGAGGCAGATGGAGGTAGATGTAGGTTTTGGGAAGATTCAAGAATGTATAAGACCACAGAGGAGAGGGTGGATGTGCGACCAGGGTTGCGGTTCTTGAGTCCAATCGACTGAATTGGGCAATGGAGATCTAGGCAGGACTAAATATACAAAGTCCCTGCAAGACCCAAAAGTGGGTTGCTGAAAAGAAAGAAAAAAGAAGGCCAGAACCAGAACATGGAGAGATCAGTGGAAATCATGGACCCCCACCAAGTTCGAACAATAACGACATAGTGCTGTAGTAGAAAAAATAAAAAGATAAAAAAAAAAAAAGCCGGGGTAGACTGGGCGGGTCAAGACCCGGTCAACCGCGGGCGAGGGTAAGACGCAGCTTGCCAGGGTGGCCGCCAGACGGACGGGAAAAGGGGGGATGGGAGGGGTGGAAGAAGGAGTGAAAATAGGTGTTATACCCCTGCCACCCCAGGTCAGAGGTAGTAGGTAGGCCTGGGACATGTCTCTTATCACCTGGCTACTATTATTCCCCTCTCATAATGGTGGAGGCTGCGGCGGCGGCGGCGGCAACGAAGAGCAGTAGCAGGCATTTGGGGGAAAACTGCCAGTCAGATGAGACGTAGGACCCGATGACAAGGGGAAGTACAAGATGGAACCTTGGAAACCCTGACGCCAAGTATACATCAGATGTACAGAAGCCTCGAGAATGAAGATCGGACGCTCGTATATAGACAGGCGAGACATTATGGGAGGACAAGGAAGTTGGAACTGACTGTCTGGTAGTGAGAAGAGTCTCTTGGCCGGTATTCGTTCGGGGGGAGGAGGCAAATGGCGAGAGCATGAAACAAGCATAATGTAAGAATCTCAAATAAAGACAAATACTGGAGCTTAGATCGGTTGCCCTTGGCCTCGATCTGTGGTTGCTTATTCTTGAACGTGGACGCACAGGATGATGGTCATCCCACCTAGGGCGTATACTAGATCTCGCCCAAATGGGGCCTATGTGGTTGCTTTTCGTCAGAGACCAGGATCTCCGGGAAGGGGATGTTGCAGCCGGACGGCAAGGCAAGGCAGGGGGGGTGGTGCTGAACTTTTTTTGGGGGGGGGGGGGAGGGGTGGTGTCGAGACAATGTGAGATGAGATAGAGATAGTGACAGGTCTGATGATTACTTTCACGACGATGGATCATTCATGTCGAGAACTGCAACAGGTTCCTCTTCTCCTTGTCAAGTACAATGTAAGTGAAGCGAGCCAGGTGGTGAAGGCTAGGTATCTCAGTGGGAGGTGGGTGACTAAACCAAGGCCGAGCACACGTAGGTGACTACGAAGATGACAGTCCGGGGGAAATGGTGAGAGAGATAGGGTCTGTGTGTGTACAAGGTCCGGGGAATAGAGGCAGGCGGCCAGATACCGGTACCACGGGCGAGCTGTCTGTGGGCGACGGTTGCGAGCATCTGTCCAGAAACTAGTTGAGGTACAGAGAGAGAGAGAGAGAGAGAGAGAGAGAGTACACTGGCTGGAGAGTTGTCCAAGGTAGCAGACTCAGACATCAGAGACATCAGAAACATTAGAGACATGTAAGACACAGTGAGACCGAGCCGGAGAGAAATGGCCCGGCACTCAGCAAGGGCGCCCTGTCCATTGGATTCCCAGTTTCGTACAGCAGGCCAGGCGGGACTTTGATACCTACAATTGTTGTAGCACGGCAGGGAGAACCGTCCCAAGGGACGTTCCCAATTGGCACCTGGAAAGGAAAGGGGGCGGGCTGAGGAAGGGGTTGTTGTTGATGGACGATGAGATGGCAGGGGATCTGCAGCTTGGTTTTCGGTTGTGAAGTTGTACACCACCCAGCTGCAGTACAGTATAGTACAGTAGAGTAGAGTAGGTACGTAGCCCGGAACTACTGCTGCTGCTCTTTTGGTGGGGAACGCTTACCATTCACACAGTAGGCTTAAGTATCGGTACCTATCTTACCTACCTCTGTACTAGCAGGTAGGAGCTCGGTACGTACTTTCCTCCCCTTGGCCGTGCCTTTCTCACTGCATCTTTCTACCCAAGTACCTAACTAGGCGGGCACTTGAGGCCTAGTCTGACGGGTACAAGTACCTGTACACTGCAAGTATGGCGACAGGGCTGCTGGTTAGTTCACAGGCTCAAGTACGTACCTACGTCCGACACCAAGGCAAGTGCAAATGGCTATGTAGATACGTACCTAATTCGAATATGCCCTTTTCCCACCCCCTCCCCCCCCATCCCCACTCCACCCTTTCTTTCACCTGTCCATCATCCCTCGTCCATCCAACCTTGCGCGTACACCACCCTCCTGCCCCAAGCTCCCGTCAGGTCCCCTACCTATCTACCCGTCAGGTCCCCTACCTATCTACCTACCTACCTACCTCCAATTCACTCAACTACCTACATACATTCATTCAACCTCACATGCCGGGCTATACTGCACGTCCTTGTAACGTTCATTGGGTGCAGGTGCTGTCGACGGCTTCCTCCCTATCGATCCGGTGCATACCCTCACGCCCCAAATTCTACTCTACTTGGACATTGTGGCCTGGGGCCCGAAGCCACCACCGCCGCCGGCATCTTGCAACCCACGCAACGCGCAACAAGCAACACGCAACAGTCACCATCGGTTTCTGAGCTAGACATATCACCATCGTCCGCACGCTTTCTCTCTCTCGCTCTCTGTTGCTTCATCTTGCCGGGCACCTTATCTGTGCCAGCTCTCGCGTATCACCTGGACAGTTGTCGCCACTCTGTTTACTGGTCGACTTCGTTCGAAACCCTCGGTTCATGAATCAATCCGTCAGCACCTATTACAGTCGACTCCCTGAAGAACCCCCATCATCGGTGCCCGCCCGCCTCTGTCACTTGGGCCCCCAATCAGGCCTAGACGCAAAGGGGGTCCGGTCCGTAAACAACGTGGCCTGGGTACCCTGGCCGCCCCGGCTCCTCCAAATGAAGAAGACCCCTGTGTTTTCCGCTGTGGCTGGCAATGCAGAGAGAGGCACAAACCCGATCGTCGCCATGGCCTTCGAAGTCGGCATTGCATCAGCACTGCGTTCGTCCTCTGCCGTTTCTGACCCGAAAGCCTCAACGTTGGAGCCTCCTGATAGGACCTTGGCTCCGTTCATGCCAGCTAGTGTACTTGCGTCATGGGGACTGAGACCGTCGACTCATTCCATTCGGGCCATTTCTTAACTGCAACTGCTAAGCGCCTCGTATGGCGCCGCTCTCCTCCTGCCCAATGTCACAATCTTCAAATCGCTACGAGCCTGTGTGTGGCTTTTCCCCACTTCACCTTGCTTATCAGCAGCCATTTCTGCCACCCTCCTCGTCATCCAGTGACAGCTCACAACGATGCCTGGTTTTCCGTCCGTTTCGAATGCTTCTTCGTACGCAGTAGCCTGCCTTGACAGACTCGGCGACCTGATTACCGGCTTGGCATCACTGCGAGGCTGATGATGACCGTCTATGATGGTTTTTGTCCTTTGTGTCCTCACCAGTTTTAACAAGTCCACCGTCAGCCATGATTGTGTGGCCCACGCTCCAACGTCATGTCCGCTCCGGACTCTCCCTCACAAGACGGCCCCAGACGCCTCGGAGGACCAGCAGCAAGGCCGAGAATCACAGGTCCGAGAAGCGTTAAATGGGCATCGTGTCCCCCTGACTGGAATTATTGTCCATCTACGCCAATGAGCATCTGAGACTCGCGGCCGGCTGTCCACAGACGTGCGAATGGACGGGGTAACGGAGTTTACCGGCCTCTGCCGGAGAAAGATACCCAAGTTACGTACGGAGTACAGAGCCTCCATAACCAAACGGTGGCCCCGGTCGAGCGATTCCACATTGGAAAGACGATCCTTCTGCATCATAATACCCCCCCCCCCCCCCCTCCCCCCTACATAGTACGAATTTGCTGTAAAGACAGGGGGGTTGAAGACGGCAGACGCTGCGGTTTTGTTTTTCGCAACCACGCACCGTAAACGGGAATCTAGGGGTGGTGTGCCGCTTCCCTGTGGTCCCTCCCCGGCGGCACCCTGTTCCTCCCCTCCCCGCCTGGGCTCGCGATTTAGCCAGGTCACGCACGCACGCTGCGATCATGGATCCCATCCCACCCACCTTGGCATCACTATAGCAGCCAGCCCATGTCTTTACCTGCCCAGAAGCCGCATCGCGGCGCCAAAAGGAGCCCTTCGATTCACCCAATCATCCTTCTGGCTAGGCGACCCAATCACCCCCGACCTGCATCACGATAATTTGGCACACGGAGGTTGCTGTCATGGTTTTCTTCCCCGTGGCCCATGTGCTACCACGGACTTCATGGTTGTTGAAATAGGCAATTAAAGGCGAAGCCAGCGATATCGTCACCAAAAGCTGCATCGCCTCAGTTCCCCATCGGTCTCGATAAACAACACCCCGAAGCACGCTCTGCCTCATGTTTCAAGTGCCGGCATTGTATGAATCCACTGGCAGTGCCTTCTCAGCAGACAAGAGCAGAAAAGAAAAGAAAAGAAAACATTCTGCAGAAAGCATTCCATCATGCATGCGAGAATCGAGGGCGGATAGATCCCTAGCCCCTTGGCCTGTCAACTTGTTCACCACGCAGCTGGGATCTCGATACGAGTGGAGCAGCGCCAGCAGTGTGCTAGACTGACTTGACTCTCTTGTCAGCAATCCGATGCGACTTGATGCATAATGAGAGGCCACGTGCTGCCCAAGAATCTTGCAATTCTGGTTCTGTACCTGAGCTTATGCAGGCCGTGCAGAGGCATCGAGAATGACATCGCCCAGCGTTATTGCCCTGGTGCTCCGAACCAAGCAACAAGTCGACCACTCGGAGAGAGGGGGCCGACCATCCACACCCGTTGAAGGCACCGTGACAAAAGCAAACAGGGTGAAACTATGGGATGGATTGAACATCCCGTCTTGCATCTCTGGAGATGATCAATCTCGTTGCAAATCACGACACCCAAAGAGCCGCACTACCGGTGCTTCCTCTATCTACCCAAACTTTTAACAACCAGCATCGCATCGCCGAACTAGGTGGACCTGGACTCTTCATACGTCGCTTGCAACAAGAGCCGGAGCCCTCTGGGAGTTTCTGCTCTGCCGACATGGCAGCAACGGCTTGCCATGGCTCGCGTGCGGGTCCATGACTTGTCATATTCGCAATGGGCCAATCGACATTGAGGAGACTTCCGCGGACTTGGCGGACGCACACTATTCCTGCAATACAACAGGCACAATCATCATATCGGACCTCCTGGGAACCGGGAATACGCACGTACGGCCAGACAATGAATGATACGTGACTTGGCCATCCCCTAAGATGGCTGCATTGTACGAAACACCCATGGATCGATCATGTTTTGCGCTCGCCAAGCTGAAGTAGTGACACGATGACAAACGGGTTTGAAGGGCATACATAGTAGTAGGCAGACTAACTAGCGCTGGCTAGCTATCTGCAGCCATGTGGCTGGAACACGGATTTCCCGCGCCACCATTTGGCACACCAGATGTCAAATGGTCAGTCAGCTCAAATGTTGGGTGCCTGCCTTCCTTCTCGGGTTATCCGTCGGGCCAATGACGAGGAGCGAAATGCATCTCGGCTTGACAGGGTCGGCGGAGGTGCTATTACCACCACAGAACCTGACGTCGATTACGGACGGATAGGGATACGTAGGGGTCAATACGTGTGCCCCTGACCGTCAGTTGCCGTGCGGCTAACCCAAGGAAAGCAGAGTGGCGCTTGATAACTGAATTTGGGCCACTCATCAATTCCCCGGAGGATGCGGCAGCGGCGGCCTACTACTAGACCCCTTGCTCTCACTGTACGATATTACGGCAATGCCTTGACTCTCTCTCTCCAGTGAGGGATGCGAATCCCCACCCGAGCTTCCAGGGCACTCAACGGACGAGTATTACTGAGCAGGAGTCGCATGGGGCGGAAGCGCACTAAGAGATGACAGGCTCAATAGCGGTCACACACACACACACACACACACACACACACACACACACACACACATCGTGATCCAATCGGTCGGGAAAGGAGGCACCTGACGGCAGACTACGCCACCGGGTGTGAGCGGCCTACTTCAAGTGGTAGCGAGCTGAGCTGACTTGGACAGCGCGCCAACCAGAAGGGGTTAGCCACCCGAACTGCAGACACTAACTAATACCCGTGTCCAGGTCCCAACACTATGGTTGAAGGGCGATCATCCCCGGCCCCGAGCCCTCAAGTCGAGCTAATTAGGCATTTATTCTGGTCAATGGGGGTGCGCGCGACACGTCTGCTAGTACGAGGAACCGCATGGATAGAATCGCGGCATAATGGTGGCATAATGGTGGCAGGCAAGGGGTCAGCGTGGTGGAAATGGCTAAAAGAACCATGGCGAACGAGGTGACGGGCCAAGGTCGCCCCCCGTTGCCATGCACGAACCCCAATTGGATCGTCTCTCAGGTCTCTGGGACGAATAACGGGAGCAGCGGGGATCGAATTGACACCAAAAAACGAGAACAGCCACGCACATCAATAGTGCAGAGCAGTGCAGTGCAGTCCCATCGTCGACATCACGGAAACCGGGCCAGCCGGCACGAGGCGTTTCGATATCCTCAACCCAGCTCAGCATAAATCCGAGAAGGCGGTGTCAGCTCGAGCGAGTACTACACTACGGCTTTGCCATTGTTCGCCACGGCGGGCGTCCCTTTCCCGTTACCACGGGAATTTGTTTCGCAATCATAGGCTCCGATGCCCCCGTTACGGTAAAGTCATGGATGGACTACCTACACTACATAGCGGCGACAGCGGGCAAGGCTTTTCCCCGCATATGTCATAACGTCACCCTCCCGGCCCCGTTCATTGCCCGGTCCGTTCATTTTGGGTCTGTGGTTACTACCGAGTGAGGTACACGCCATCAAGGCAGTTGGATCCTCGTAGGGTCGCCAGGCACACAACAATAGGTCTGTGGTTACTACGCAGTACAGCAGACTAGACCTAGCACGACGGACGAAGGACATCTGAGAGCTTTGCTAGCGCGTGGCGATGGCCCCTTCGTGGCATACATGGATGGCTACTACTCCCTGCAACGGGAGACTAGGTCGCGGGCTCATGAAGCTGTTCAACGGATGACGAAAGCCAGAGTTCGGACCATATTCTTTCGGAAAGAAATATGGAAAACTTGATCAATCTTTTCCGATGCAACGTTCTCAACGGCCCGGTTGTCGCTCCCGAAACGATATCTCAAAGGCGTCTAGGTATCGCCCCAACGACCCGTCCCGCTCTTCAGTGGAGGCAGGCTACGGGCGGTGGTCTCAACGCTAAGCTGCCATTGGAAGCATTTCGCAACTGTCTCTCGATTTGATCGTCCACCAATGAGTCGATAGGGCAAGCCTCATTGGAGACGGACAGTACTTCACTTTTGTCGTCGGCATGCACGCACGCTGGAAGGCCACTGTCTGTAATCCCGCGGTCTCCGGTGGACCGCACAGCCACCAAAGCCTCGCATGACTTTTCAAGCTGCTGTTACTGCAAATGGACGACAGGTATCCGTACTGTGTGTGTGTGTGTGCATGTGGCTTGTTGGATTACCCTAGTAGTAGCCTACCTACTACTACGCAGGTATGCGAATTACCAAGTAGGTGCGACTTCACAGGCTACGGCCGTAGGCTCCGTGCAGGACGCACCCCAGGACGAAACAGACGTCGTACTCACAGCCACAACCATGTCATCAAAGGGCGTTCCCATAGCAATCCATCGCCTCGACAAGATTGGTTTTCCATCAGATCCGGCTTCATTCGTCCCAATGGGGTTGCTTGCACCTTCTCTTCTCTCTCACACGCCAGACTGTTTCGGCGGTACCTGCCTGTCAGGTATTGTAGAACAGGACGAACGAGTTGAAACTGGCCTCCTCCTATTTCAGCCTTACGGCTTCTGCCGTCGAACCAACATCATCAGACGTTTAGCCCCCTCCGCCCACCCGGTCATGGGCTAACCTTCATACATACGTACAAGAGACTTGATGCCGACGGTTTCCTACGGCAGCCGCAATGACACGAGTGGGTGGTGCATTTTATTCGGCCGCTCGGAGCTGGCCAGCCGCGTTCGTCCCGGGCAACGACCAGACCGCATCGGCAACGACGAAAGTCACCTGGTCTCCGCTCGTCTTCACATTCTTATTAGACCTCCATTCACCCGTTAGCAGATCGCGTCGTTGTCCCCGCCAGCCGCTGCCGAGTGAAATACTTGGAGTGGGTGATGGTGCAAATTTTCAGTCTTCACCATCACATATCAACTTTGCGAGACTTCCCTGCAATCCTCCGACTCGCTTGGGGGAAGCGCATCTTCGTACACGCCACAGGTGACAGAATTGGCTGGCTTGCTAGGAACCGGGGAAGCATGGTGCTCGACCCGCTGACAGGGACAAGGTTCCTTCGGCTTTTCCCAGCCAACGTGGCTATCCTCCCCTGTATCGTATCCGCAGAGTTGAGTAAACAGACGCGCGTCATGGCAGGCAAGCCCGCCCCACCCCCCCCCCCCGGCTCGTCCCCCGAGGCAGCTCAGGGGACGAGGGGTCTCCTTGCTTTCGCGAGTCAAACTGGGTACGGAGCTCATATCATTTATCATATGCCGGTCCAAGCTCTTGACGACGTCTCATCCACAACTTGACAGGCCAAAACTCTTTAGAGGCCACAAGGGATCTGATGATGGCAGAGGCAGGCAGGCAGACGCATCGGAGCTCGAAAGGTCTCCCGGAAATGACCCACGGCCTGTCGTCGCCATGCCGTTTATTTCAGGGTCCTTGAGACATGGCAAGAGAATGGTCAAGGCAAAGCGGCACTGTGACGCACATTGTCCAGAGCGAGAACGAAACTCGAGAACGAACCTGAGGAGGGTCCGGGGACATTGGCGCTGGCTCGCTAGAGCATTGGGCTGAGGTGAGGTGACATGGCCGTGCTCGCGCATACCAAGACTGGAACATTCGCGAGCCACCACTGCAAGGGGCTTGCTTTCTTCGAGGCTCAACTCCCGCCATCTGGTCATCCGCAGATGAAGGCACACACACCTTTCTTCTTCTTCTTCTTCTTCTTCTTCTTCTTCTGATCTCTCCACAGATCGATGGTGTCACCTACGCAGTGGTGGTAGTTTCCGGTGGGCAGGGAGCTTCGAGCGCCGCGGTCGGATTCTGTCGTGTCTCTTGACGGGCGACCCAACCGAGATTCACATAGGCAGTGCGGTCGGTCCCTCGTTACCCGACGTCGTACTATGTACAGTAGCGCCGCTTGCACCCGTTCTGACCACAAAGGGCCACCTGCTTGCGAGTCCCAGAGCCATGGCAACCAACCCACTCGCTCCGTCTGCTCTTCTTTGTCCGTGAACTGATGGATCGGAGCGAAAACGCTTGCACGATGGGGCCAATGGGGGACAGGACGACCGACGATGGACGCTGCACGTCAGCAAGATCTGATCGACTTGGCTATCGGGCGGCATCACGCTAAGATTCACCACGACTGCACCGCTCTGGTCCGCTCTCCTCTGGTCCGTTCTTGCATCTCAAAACGACCCAACACCCGGTGGTCTTATTTCCAGGCCTTGCTCGCGCGGCTCTGTCGGCAGTCGTCGCTTTCCGCGGCAAAACAGCAGGAAAACAACAAATAGCGCATGCTCGACTCATCATCCTCACCATCTCTTGCGAAGGCACGGATGAGATGTGACACGTCTCTTCCTGTAGAGGCGGGCGAGTGCATCCCCGATTAGGTCTTGTCCGATATGGTCGCTGGCCGGCCGCTGTCGATTGACCGACATTGAAGGATGATGCTGCACCGAGTTCGCGGGTGGGGCCGACCTTTTGGAGGCCTGGGGTGGACCAGCGTCGTGTCACCGTCCAGTCTCGCCCGAGGCCAATCAATGATGGGGCGGGATGGGAATGTCTGAATCGCAAGCTTTTGGACGATGCGACATGCGGAGCCGCCTTTCCCTACGGCCATCGTCCATCAAAGGTCCAAACCCGCCTGGCGGCGGAGAAGGCAGTGTGATCGACGCACTTTTTCCTATGTAACCAAGACCAAGCTGCTTGCTGCACGACATGGGACCCGGCGGCGTCCCGGCCCAAGCACGACTGCGAGAGCAGAGCCAGGACCAAGTCCGAGTCCAAGCTCACGGCATGCAATCCCGGTCGCTCCACGCGGTTTTTGTGTGGTGAATGGTCCATATAAAGTATAGGCGTAGATCGCCGAACTCTAGTTTGATGGCTTTGCCCCGATTCCGTGCGCTCCGTATGGACCCATCATGACAGCCATTCGTGCTTTTCTTTCCTCACTTTTTTATTATTATCATTTTATTCCTACCATGTATGTGCATGCGGCAGCGCACACGGGAAGAACTGAAATGTGACAAGGGTGGGGCAGCAGAGAGAGAGAGAGATCTGCCCTTCGCCGCCCTGGCCAGAGTCGCAAGCTCTCCCCTTTTCGTCACGGCCGAGTGTCCCAATGTAGCAGCTCTGCTCCGAGCCACTGAGCTCTCGAGCAGCCCGTTTCGCACGTACACCGCATGCATGTGCGATTCCGGCCCAAATAGGGGAGAAGAATCTGACATGTCATCAAAGCACGATCAACCGACATGGACGGTCGATCATGTTCTGAGGCGGGCCCAGGCCCCCCCTCTTCGGATGGAGGCATCTCACATATCTATTCGATGGACGAATACACGCACTGGCGTCAGTCGAAGGCCAAGAAGGAAATAGACAAAAAGAGACAACGACCTAGACTGTCCAAAAAGACACATTCAATACTGGGGGGGTGGCATATCCCGCATGTTCACGGACGTCCCATCGTTCCAGCAAGGTCAAACAAACGGCACGAGATGAAGATGGGGCCGGCGATGGTGGGGTAGGAAGGGTAGTGGGGGGAGCGGGTGAGGTCGCAGAGTCAAGGGGCAACCGGCAACCCTCTCCGAGTCCGATAGTCAACGTCCGTCTGCCTTTACGACGCCCCGACATGGATTCACCGTCGCTTTCAAATGTCTTTTGAGACTCTTTCTCCTGCGAATCGCGACGGTGGCCGACGGACAGGACGGGGCGACGGGCACCACGGTTTAATTTCTGATTCTGGGCAAGGGGGGCGGGGGGGGCCATCGTGGGCTTTCGCCGACGTAGTCGTCATCGTCCGCGTCGTCGTCGTGACTCTGTTATAGCCATGGTTTCCACGGCTTTTCACGCAGTCCGGAAAGACGATCGGCCCATCGTCCCCTCCGTTTCTCCCCGCCCCTTGGCCCTATTTCGCTCTCTTGCGCACGGCGGGCGGGACCCCGGCATTCCCTTTGTCGGAAATGCCGGGAAGAATTCGCGATTATAGGTCCTGTTCGTTCGTCCTCACCCGCCGATGCGTGTGAGGACTGACAGTGCGACTGTTTGATACGACCAAGACCGCTGCAGAAACGAGCTAGGCAAGATTGTTGTCAAAGCAGAGCACGTTCTGGAAAGGGTTTCCGCTGTGGTGTCGGTAAATGTATAATCCTTTTGCTACGTTCCTTGGTCCTCCCCTTGCCCCGCGCTATGCCCTTTGGACGTCGTCGTCGCGAGTATAGGTGCAGGTATAGGGCCCGCTAGATGAAGATGGGGTTTGCCGCCCCTCGGGCTTTTTTCACCT
The DNA here is from genome assembly GCA_030867225.1 of Colletotrichum caudatum. Lineage (NCBI taxonomy): Eukaryota > Fungi > Ascomycota > Sordariomycetes > Glomerellales > Glomerellaceae > Colletotrichum > Colletotrichum caudatum. Next base: position 15,534 of record MU846544.1, read on the forward strand.
TTTACCTGATGCCGGTTCTTAACGCTCACCCCTCCATAGGGAGGAGGGGGGAGAGAGAGAGAGAGAGAGAGAGAGAGAGAGAGAGAGAGAGAGAGAGAGAGAGAGAGAGTCTGGAACACGAATGTGTCAGATGAATCACGTTTCCTCTCCCCCAGATCGTTCCATTCCTACCTGCACCATATCCCCCCAGCAGATTCTCTTGACAGGACTCACCCAACGGCGCGCGCGCGGGAGGCATGGAGAAGGACGGGGGAGATGATGGGCTCGGATTTTTGTCAGTGGACTCTTTTTTTTCTTTCTTTCCACCACCTAGACTGGCATCCGGGAGGAAACGGCCGTGGCTTCGAGCCAGTATAAGTCGGAACCGAGGGTGCGGACGAAAGGTTTTTTTTTTTTTTTTTTTTTTTTTGAAAACGACGGAGTAAACGATGGACGACGGACGGGAACGGAGTAGGGATCATGCCTGTTCAGGAGCCGCGCACCGACAACGCGCACCAGAAACGCACGCTATTTTTATTTTTAATTTTTCGTTTTCGTTTTATTCTTATTTTTCCTTTGACGAGCTGTAAGCCCATTTGTCAACTCCCCCCCCCCCCCTTCGTCCTCTCTACCTCTTTTTTTTCCCCCATCCTTCTCCCCCGGCGGCCTGCGAGAAAGATGCTGTCTCCAGTTATCTCCTCCTCCTCCTCCCCCTCTTCCTCTTCCTCCTCCCCTCTCACCATGCCCTCCTGTGGATCGGTGATCAGCTTGACTTGCACGTGCCTTGCCACAGCCGCAGCTAGAGAAGGGGAGGGAGGGGGCGCTTTTCAGAGGTTGCCGCTTGATTTGCTCTTGCTCCCGAGGGGTCATCCTTGCTGCGTTCCCGGACGAGGGGGGGCTGAGGAGCTGTCATTGAACGTCCGTCGAATGGCTGGGCTGGGCTGGGCTGAGGAGGGAACCAAGTGGACAGGTACCATGGGCGAGAGAGGTGGGCTCGAAAATCGCGACGCGATGTATGACCTTTTCCTGAGCATTTCCGAGGTCTGGTTGCGGGACGACTCGACACCCGGCGGGTTGACTGGCAGGAAGGAAGCAGGCAGGCCCAGCAAGAGGAGATTGAACAAGCAGGAAAGAGGAGACAAGAGGAGGCCACATGTCGTGCAGCGACTTGACGTGTGGGCTGGTATGGATCTGCTCGTCGTTCCACCTCTTGCACCATATCACGAGTCATCTTTCTTGTCCTTCCTTTCCTCCCCCCCCCCCCTCAAGTCCCACCCCAAAAAAGCTCCCGACAAACCGCGCGTGCCCATCCGCGCTCGCGGGATCTCTGATCCACGCCGTTGAGCCTGGGTTTCCAACGTGCTGCCCGTTGTTGTATCCCCCACGCCATCCCTCACCCCTCCCCCCCCCTTTTTCCCGGCTTGGAACGACGCCTTTTCTCGGCCTTTTCTTTTTTTCCCTTCTTCTTTACTTTTACTCTTCCCGTACGCCCATGTCTCGAGTAGCGAGCGGGTTGAGCGAGACAAGACAAGTAGGTCGAGACACAGGACGACCACGTCCCAGCACAGCCCGAGCTGTTACCCACTATGTGCGCGCGGTGGCTGGCGAAACAACAGCCAGGCGCGGGGAGGGGGCAAAGGCATAGTAGTAGGCGCCTGGGAATGAGTGGTGTTGGTTGCTCGCTGCTGTCTGAGATCGGAAATGGTGACCCAATCGGGGGGGGGCGCAGACCAGGAGTCTCTTGGAATCCTCTCTCTCTCTCCCTTCCCCCCAGCCCGCGCTTTGTCCGCGGGAGAGGCTGCTTGGAGGGGCACGGGATAGCTAAACAATGCCGGCTTTTCTCTGGGCCAGTTATGAGGTGGTCGGGGGGCTAGGTCAGCTGCGCCTTGTTTCCCCCTCCCAATCTCTTGCGTATGGCCCTCGACCTATGACCTACCTGTACTTGCTCGGCCTGCCCGTGAGGGCTACTTGGCCACTTGGCCACCACCCACGGGCTTGACGGTGATGCAAAAAAGGCCCTCGCCCTATCCAGTTACAATGACGAGAAGCAGAGCAGCAGCGTGATGCAGCGGTGGGGGGGGGGGGG
>MU846546.1:0-17454 GCA_030867225.1 Colletotrichum caudatum
AACCAAGTTGACCAGTCACCAAAGCAGAGTTGCGGATAGGAAGCGCGAGAGACGAGACGAGACGAGCCGATCCGGCCGTCCCCCACTCTCGCGCGTTGGCCGATGATGGACGGTCAGTCATGGCCAGGCCCGGGGTTCTAGGCCTAGACTAGAGCCTTCTGGGGGGGGGCCTTGCGAGTTTGGCCCGGTGCCAACGAAGATGCCGTGGTTTGGCTCGAACAGAGAGACACCGCCTGCATTGGGAGACAGCCGCCATCCTCGGCGTGGGTAGGGGGGGGGGGGGGGAGGAGAGGAGAGGAGAGGCGAGATTCTGGCCCTCGAACGTCTCTCACTGAGGAAAGACGTCCCGTCACACAGCACCCAAAAAGACGCAATGCCCGTTCCGTTGGTTGGCCAGGAATGAACCTCAGGCACCCCCCTCTGCAGAGATACTCGATACGTTGTCGTTTTTTTCTCGTGATCCTGTACGACGTTGGCAGCTGGAGAGGAGGAGTGTTCCAGCAGTACACCTGACGAAAAGAAGAGGTTTGTTTATTGGAGGCCGCATTGGGTGTCCCCCTCCCGTCGACGAAGTGATTGCAGACGTCGGCGGCGGCAGCAGGAACCAGGACCGGAACTCTTCAAACGATGATAAAAAAAAAAGAAGAAAAAAAGAGCCGGCCGTTGTCGGATGCGAGTTGACGATGCCCGCCGTCTTTTCCCAGCTCCCCCATTCCGAGAATCGCCCTGCAAACCCCGGAAACCTCCCATGTAGCTAAAGCTGAACGGGGGTCGGCCGGGCATGGCGGACCTGACAGGCTGCAAAAGAAAAGGGCGTCGTCGCACCGAGTCCTGGGTTTCTGTTCCGCAATGAAAGGGCGGCTGCGGACTTTGCACATGGGAGGATTTTGGCTCGTTGCATATGGTGCCCCCCCCCCCCCCGTTCCCGGCACGTCTAGAATGCCGCCAAGGTGCTGCTGTTTCCTCCCCCCTCCCCGGAACACAAGGAATATCTTCCCTTTTTTACCTTGAAGATGTGACAACTGACAGATGACAGCTTCGTCAAAAACGCCAGCGGGCTGATGTAACCTCCCTCCCTCCCTCCCCTTTCGCCACACCATGAGGTGCATCGACCCCCCTCCCAGCAGCACCGCGGGCCTTCGGAAGGACGCTTACTTGCATGCAGAGCTTCTGCAAGTTGAGATGGGCGTCGACAGCGTGTGTTTGCAAGGAAAATAAACCAGGAAAAAAAAAGAAGAAGAAAAAAACAAAAAAACCAACGGCGGAAATATATGAAAACCAAGAAACTTTTTTGCTGCTTTCGAAATGGGTTCAATTCGCCCCGTGTGCGACAGACGGGCGAGAGCCGCCTCACGGCCTTCACCTCCCGGCGATTCCCCCCACCCTCGGACTTTCCTGGCCCCAAGCGGGAGAGAGAGAGAGAGAGAGAGACTGGCAACGTGGGGGGGATGGTGCTGGCGTGCAGGTTGCCGTGGCCCGCATCTCGACAGGTTCAGCTTGGCTTTCCCGTCTTTGTCCATGAAACACTAGCCTTACGCGGGGGTCAAAAGTGGCCGACATTGGCGTCTTTCATGTATTCTTTTTTTTTTTTCCTTCTAAAAAGGGGCGGGTTTGGGGGGCTAAACATCTGTGACCGACCGCGCCGCTGCGAGCTGGTTCAACGGCGGCCCGGGTATACTTGCTTGCGTCGTGGACGAGAAAACATGGCTTGCGCTTGCTGCTGCTGCTATCTTCGTCTGTCCGAGTCTCGATCCCTACCTCGATTCCGACTGTCCCAATCTCTGCGGTCCCTGCGCCCCGAGTCCCGATCCTCTCGCCGTCGGTCCTGGTGATCGTACCGCCGCCCGGGACCCCGGTCGTCGGGCCGGAACCGATCGCCGTCTCCCCTGCCGCCGTCCCTGTCCCTGGCCCTCGGACGTCCGGGGCTTCGGCTCCGCCTCCGTTCTCGTTCCGCTCTGGGTCGGTCCCTGTCCCGCCCGTCCCTGTCGTGCTCTGCCCGGGGCTCCGGCGGCCCCGGCTCCGGGCGACGGTCCTTGGCGCGCTCGTGGCGCCCCTTCATCTCCTCGTCCCCGTATACGAGGTTGTAGTGGTCTCCGGTCCGCTCGTCCTCGTCGCGGTACTGCCGCCTCTTCTCGAGCTCGTCGACTCCTCCCCAGCCGCCTCTGGAGGCGTGCCTCTTCCGCTTCTTGTTCGTGTCGTCCCGCCAGACCTGGCTCAGCTTGCTCACGCTCTGCGAGAAGTCGACGTGGATGCGGCGGTCGTCGATCAGGACGTCCTGCATCTTGGCATAGGCCGCCTCGCACGAGGCCTTTTCGGCGTACTCGATGAAGGCGTACTGGAGGCTGTCGCCGGTCTTGGCGTCGCGGATCACCTCGCAGCTGAGGATCCTGCCGAACCGGCCAAAGATGAGCTCCAGATCGGCGTCCGTGGTGACGGGGTTGAGCTTGCAGACGAAGAGGACGTTCTCGGGCGGCGCGACCTCGGCGAAGGGCAGGTCGCCCATCATTTCCAGAGTGAGCGCCTGCGCCCGTGCCTCCCTGTCCCTCCGCCGCTTCTCGATGGCCTCCTCGTCCAGGTCGTCGTCTTCGTGCAGGGCGGCCTCGTCGGCGATGCGGACGGTGTCGAGCTGGGCCTTGGTCGGGGGCGGCGAGGCGGCGGGCTCGCGCAGCTCGGGGGGGTCGGGGTACGGGTCGTCGAGGATGATGGTGTGCTTGATGCGGATGTCGATGAGCGGGTGGCCCTTGTCGTCGACGATGGCGTCGTTGATCTTCTCGAGGACGTCGAAGCCCTCGACGACCTTGCCGAAGACGGCGGCCTTGCCGTCGAGGTAGTCGGTGTCGTCGCCCAGGGTGACGATGAACTGCGAGGCAGCGACGCGGGTGTCTGGGTCCGAGTCCAATGGCGCCGTGGCCATGCTGACGGTGCCCCGCTCGAGGTGCTTCAGCTTCGGGTGGAAGAAGGCCGGGAACATCTTCTTGGAGGCGTCGCCCGACAAGAGGCCCCAGATGGAGGTGCCCCCATCGGACTCTTTGGACAGGGGCCCCAGGGGGTCGCCGGTCTGGAAGGAGAAGTTCTTCTGGACGGAGTGGACGGGCGAAAAGTTGTAGTATTTGACTTTGCAGAGCTTCAGGAAACTGGCGAGCTTTGGTTAGCTGAGCAAGAGCCGTAGACGCATTGATCGTGGGGGCTCTGGGGAGGCGGCGGCGACTTACTTTTCGCACAGCTTCGGCGCGTAGTCGACCAAAAGGTCAATGACGATGTCGCCCGAGCTGGTCTCCAAGAGGACCGACATGGCGACGGGCCTTGGTGGCTGTCGGAATGTGGTGTGGTCGCAGTAGCCGCAGTGGTTGTCGTCGTCGTCGTCGTCGGTGGATTAATTGTCTTTTTTTCCCCCAAGACGGAGCTCTCCGGAGCTAGTTTCTTTTCTTTCCTGCGGCCTCTGCGCGTCAAGGTGATCGACACAGACCAGCCGCTCCGGAATGTTTCGCTTGACCGAACCCACAAGCAAGATCGGCAGCTCGGCCGAATACAGGGGGTTGGAGGGTGCGTGTCTGGCTGGGTTCGACGGTGTTTGCAGCGAAGGCGGTGTGATGTGGTGTCGGAGCGGCAATCGGCGCAGACATGAAAGAAGTCGGGGACAGAACAGAACAGAAAGACGGAAGTGAAAGAAGCGAAGCCCTCGTCACATAGTCCGAACCCACCCGTTATCCGCACTTTGCACTGTGGCAGAGTCATTGGCGAATCGCGCGGCGACTTTGGCTTCTGGGGCGAGGCCTCGCCCCGCTTTTCAACGTTCGCGGCCTTGGAACCTGTCCGATTGGCATTTCCTACCCGAAACACCAAACACACTCTCTCTACACTACACTATTATCGCTCGCTCCATCACGGCACCTGGACATCGGTCTGGCCTTTCCAGATGTTTCTCATTTACAATAAACGGACAGCCGATCTGCTAGCAAACAAGGTTGGCCAAGGTGTAGGTGTTGGTAATTCGGCGTCATATCAGTCATTACAAGCTACAAGCTCTACTACTATGTAAGTTTGTGTGTGTCTGTGGAATCCGACGACACTCCAACGATGAAACGCATATGCCAATAAAAAAAGTTACGGCTAACGAGAAGGAAGAAATGAGCAATGAACAAATAGTATATAAAATAAAAAAAAGTCGGTGACAATGTTTGTGCCGGGACCGCTCTCGCCGGCAAATGACACCCAATATCCATCCGACAGGCGAGATTGGAAAAATGAGGAATAAAATAAGATAAACCAATGCCCGTCCGTTTTTGCGCCAGCTTTTTCCCACCCCGATTATGATGCGGGTTGTGTGTGGTTTGGGCCCCCCCCCCCCCATATCGAGCCCAGATGCCAATGCCATTCCATTGCCTTTCTCGGCGCAATTTGTCGAGAAACCCGCATCCCCCTTTCCAAAACGCCGTTTGACAAGGTAAACATCCCTTCCAGCCCAACGCCTCTCCAAATGATGAGTCTCCCGGGGCAATTAGTTGGGTTAAAAATGACTATGCCGCTTGTGCCGCTGTGCCGCTGCTTTCGGAGTTTGATCCGTGTATCCCACGGCGGATGTGCGTTATGTGTGTTGTGTGTGTGTGTGTGTGTGTGTGTGTGTGTGTGCAAAGCCACTAGACAGGAGAGAGAGAAGAAAAGACTCGGTCCCTCTCACGGGGCGCTTTTGCGTCGCCGCTCGGAGCGCAACTCCTTTTGCGTGTCCATCAGGCGGCACTGCACCCACATGCGGAACGAGCTGTCGCTCCGCACCTGCTCGCAGTTGAGGAGCTCCATCAGGGCCCGCTTCATGCCCTCGTTGACGTCGAAGAGGCGCCTCTCCTCCTCGGCCACGGCCCAGATGGTCGTCTCGTCCGCGATGGGCGCGAGCGAGCTGCTGCGGCGCGCCTTGGGCCCGGACAGAGACGGGCACCTGCTGCTGCTGCTGCTGCTGCGGCCGTGGTGCCTCCGCCCCCCGCCGCTGGCGTCGGGGTACTGACCAAAGGGCGAGCAGGTGATGCTGCGGGTCGGCGACACGGACGGCGACGACGAGAGCGACGTGCTGCACGTCGTCGTGGGCCGGATCTGGTCCAGGTGCTGGCGGAGCTCCTCGTGCTGGGAGTGCAGGGCGAGGTACTGCTGGAGGGCGAAGTTGGGCGTCTGCTGCTCCTGGAGAGAGACGGGCGGGAGGGAGGAAGACGGGGCCGCCATTTTTGCCGACGTTGGTGGATACGATCGTTGTAGTGTGCAGGTAATGTGTCTCTGGGCTATTGACGAGCCCATTGGGACTTGGACCGAGGGCTATTTAACGGAGGGTGGGATCTTTGGTTTTTGTTTTTGGCTGGTTGTAATAAGGTTGCTACGTGGTAGAAACCCAGGCGGCGGACGACAACTCCAAACGGTGGTGGTTGTTGTTGCTGCTCGATGAAATATGTCCTGGTAAATTCCCCGTGTAAAAGTGATGTGATGTGGTGTGTGGTGGGTGGGTAAGCCTCGGCCGATGTCGTCAACGTGATGTTGCTTCTTGGAAAACAAGTCTAGTCTGGGCACTACGATTCCCGACGGAGGTGGGTATATATGCCTTTCTCTCTGTCGACTTGGTGAATGTTTGGCAACTGGTTTTTCTTTTTTGGTTTCTTATCTTCCTCGGTGACAGGAGAGGGGGACAAAACAAAACAAAACAAAACAAAGAAGGCGTTGGCAAGGAGTAAAAAGCCGGTCGGTGAGCGTGGCTGGTTTGACGAAGAGAGTTGACTCGTGGTTTTTGGAGCTGGTGGTGGTTCGAGAGGCAGAGGAGGCGGCGCCGAGTACTAATACTAAACGAGACCAAATGGATCTTTTAGGTACCACGCGTACTTTCGTACCTCGTCACCCCTCAGTCTAGAGCTCCGTCAGACCCTGTCGATGGCGTCGATCTCCAGGTGGACCCGGCGGCCTTTGTCTCCTTTCAAAATGAACTCGCTACCCCCCCGGTTTGGCATGCAATACCTTGTACTCTTACCTCGGAGAGAGAGAGAGAGAGAGAGAGACAGAGAGGGGGGAGGACCACGCGGGCGTGCGTTAGAAGCTTGCGGGGGTTGCTGGAAGACGGTCTGGACAGCCCGCCACCCTCGCGACGGTCGGTAATAATAAGTGTGAGGAAAAGAGGAGACGGTGCAGTAAAGAGAGGAGCGCGTGGTTGCTGTCGGGCAGGTGTTTGGTTGACACTGGGCAGGGGTGAGAACCGAACAAATGATAGCTCTAGCCACTATCCTTACTGCGTAGGACGGTATGATAGAGAGTCTCCCCTTGGACTAGACAAGGTGAGGTTGGTGTGTGGTTCCCGTTCGTCTTGTTCTGCGGCTGCTGCTGGGGTTTGCAGTTTGCGGTGTGCACGTCCGATGCGGCCGCGATGCAGATGGATGCAGGATATAACGCAGCTAAGTACTTTCTTTCGCCCCTCCACCACACAACCCGGTCCGGTAGGAGCAGTCAGTCAACGACCTCCAACTTTAATAATATGGAGGAGAGTCGTGGGTGGTGGTGGTAGTGGTGGCCCCTCCCGGGAAGTGACGGGCGGCGGCGGCCTGCGTAAGAGAGATACGGGAAAAAGAGGGGGAGAAGAAGAGACTCTTCGCCTTCTTGTCCGGACTGTGAAATAAGGTAGTCCAGGATGTCTCCTAGGAAATCAAGGCCGAATTCAGGTACGGCAATCACAAAAGCATGTCCTGTCTGGGCGCGCCCCCCCTCGTGGAAATGGAACATTCAATGGCCCCCTCTCCCGAGTAAAGCTGCAAGCCACAGGGCGTTTACCACCGACCGGGATGTGGCCGATAGTTAAGGGGGGGGTGGTGTGTGTGTGGTGTCACTGGCGTGTGTATGCTTGTGTGTATCCGTAGAGTGTTATTATGTGCGAACGAGTCCCACTGTTAATCAAGACAACGACCGAGTAATCGTACCCGCGTCCCAGACGGAAAGCAGGGTAAAGGCGGGCTCGGTAGTCAGGAGTAAGGAGCACCGTAGTAAGAGAAGAGGGACAATGTGCGCCTCAATCCTTGGTTCGGGAGAGAGAGAGAGAGAGAAAGAGAGAAAGAAAAAAAGAAAAAAAAAAGGGGGGGGGAGGAGCACGACAAGTGGCGCCGGTCCGGTAACCGAGACGAGGCTTTTTGGGAAGCTTTGTGAGAGCCCACGATGGTTTTCTTGACGGAGCGGTTCAGGTTGGTCGCCGCCGCAGAAGTCAAAGCCCGGAGGTCGGCACTAGGAGACTAAAATAAAAACCTTCTCGGTCTGAGGGTCGTGGTGTGCTGGGCTGGTGGTGTGCTGACGGTGACCAAGGCAGCCGGCGACCTCTTTCCCGTTCTTCTTGAGATTGTGTGTGTGTGCAAGTATCGCCGTAGTCCCTGCCTCCTCTCCTTTCTAGGGATAACGAGGGACGGGATAGGACGGGGATATGGATGTTTGAGAAACGGGTGTGGATGGGGACCCCTGGCTCGAATCAAGACGTGGTTGAGCCGGGTCTCTAGGCCGGATGGGATGGGATGGGATGGGATGGGATGGGATGCTGACCTGACGGGAAATACGAAGAGCTTCGCAGTCACGCAGTGCACGCAGTACGATGTAGTATGTAACTACGTATCCGTAGTGGTGTACGAATAGACGCAGGAACCTCGTTATCAGTGTTGCAATAAAAAACCGGTTCAATGTTGCGCCATCCAAGCAGCCACAGGCGTGCTTATGTCTGTCTGTTTACTGCGCCTGCAACCCAATATGGAGAGAGAGAGAGAGAGAGAGCCAGTCGTCTTTCGCAGGTAGTGTATGTATTTGGTCCAGGCCTTGCTTGATCTGACCCCGTAGCGCAGCCCGCAGCGTTTGATAGCGCTAATCGATTTCCTTGGTCCGACCTTTTTGGCTGACAGGGCCCCGGTCTGTTGGGATTGGGTTTGAGTTGGTGTGTGTGTGTGTGTGCGTGCGCGTGTGTTTGGTGCCCTGGTACGAGGAATGGGTCGTTCGTCGTTCGTCTTCTCCTCCTCTCTCAAAGGGGGGGGGGGGGCGACGACGTGACGATGGCGATACGCAGGGTCGGGTCGGCGTGGCGCTGCTAGTGCGGGCTTGGGGAAGAGATTGTGATACCGATGACACGACACGATGCAGGAGGCGATGACAGAACAGACAGAGTTTTGGCTGATAAGCGGGCGGAATCGACCTTTCAGCTGGGTCACTAGCGCGTTGGGCGTGGCTGCAGCCGCCGCCGTAGGGGTTGTTCCCCGATGATATGATGCGATATGGCAGAAGGAGAGCGAGTCTCTCTGGCTGGCGAATGGGGGAAGGGGGGGTGGGGGGAGCCCTGCTTGGCTTTCGGCTTCCGGCTTCACCTGAGCACTGGGCCGCGGGTGTTGGGTGCCAGAAGATTCACGAAGCCGGAAAGGACGTAATGCTGTTGTTGTTGTTGTTGCTGCTGTTGCTGCTGCTGCTGCTGCTGCTGCTGCTGCTGATGGGGCGTATGATGGCTGTGCTCGGTGGGAACGGCCACTTGTTCTCGTGATTGTTGGCGTTGATGCTCCCCCTCCTGATATTGCGGTCCTTGTTCGGGTTTATGCCGCTGGTCTTCCGAGGGATCGGGTATGTTCCACGTTATATCACAGTGATACATGGCAATACAATGCAAGGAGATGACTGGCGGCCGATGTCAAGACTTGTCTCGTTCGTGATGAAATGACGTTTGTGTGTGTGTGTGTGTGCTGTCAGATTGTTCCAGTGTAGATAGTCCTTGAGGCTGGCGGCATTTTGTACTCGCATCCCTCACGAGATGAGTGTGAGCACAAGGTGACGTATCATGCCTCCCTCACTTGGACAGCCAAGGTCTCAATCATCGATCCCACGTTTCCTGGCTTTTGCCTCGATGAGTTTCGACGCATGCACCCATCGGCACGGTCTGTTGCTTCTTCTTCCCTTTTCCCTTTAATTAATTATGATTAATCTGGGGACGGGGGGGGACTGGAGGTGCCCACTCGCATAAGGACCCGCCAACCCATGCTTTGAATAGAAGTAAAGCACACAAAAAAAAAAAAAAAAGAAGCTGTCCGGCCCAGCTCTCCGAGCCGCCGCCCTCCCTCCCATACGGAAACGCACATTCTTCGTGCCGTCGTGCGGGAGATCGATCCCCTGCGGCGAGACGCCTGGATCGACGTACTGTACCTCCATGAGCTCAACTGCGCTCGGCACCAACCCAGGGCTTGACGACGGGCGTGAGGATACGTACGTCAAGCGGCCAATGTGCACAATGTAGATAAACCATGCATGTACAGGTAGGGAGGTACCTACCCATCACTACCTGGTAACTACTTTACCTCACCGCGTGGCCCAGGAAGCGATAAGATTTGCTTTGCGGTTTGACAGCTACCCTTAGTGTGGTGTGGGTTGGCCGATCCTCACCACAAACTACTTACTGTAGGGTCGGGGATTGGGGGGCTATGATGCAAACGGCCCCCATACGTCCCGTCCGGAGAGAAACCTCACCTTCTCTTTCTCTGCCCGGTCTACTGGCGCGCGCGCGCGCCTGCAAGCTTGGCCCGGGAGCCCGGATCATCGCCATCGTCAAATAATCGGGCAGCATCAGCCCTCGCCTGACCGTCGAGACTCTGGTGATCGACGGGGCCGGCGTACGCAACCGCAAGCACGAGACCATGGACCTGGAGGTTGCGTACCTTGCAGAGAAGCCTCTCGGGCCCAAGAGACGGAACGAACGAGAGGTGCCGGAGAGGAGAGGATTTGGCATGTTGCGAAACCACACACACACACACACACACACACACACACACACACACACACACACACACACACGTCCACACGTACACACACCCTCTCCTCGTTGACGACGCATTCAACCAAGACTCCCAGCGCCGGTGTCCTCGACCTGAGACACCTTCTCCCCCGATGCTCATCCATGGGGCGGACACGATGACTTCATAGCCCCTCGTTTCAACACGGCTCGACCGCTGGCTGCCCTGTTTGTCGCCGCCTATGCGCTCGCTCCCGCGCTTCCGCCGTCTCTTCGTTTCCCAATGCGCCGCCGCCCCGAATGGCTAGACCGCAGTCAGTCCCGGTGTATTGGCAATGCGCTTGTGATCCGGGATGCGATGTCTCCCCCCCCCCTTTCCCCAATCTGCCCAATCATCGAGCTCCCCAAACCCTTTTTTTTTTCTTCCTCTTTTTTTCCCTCCCCCAATCCCGCATTTCTGAACGATGTGCAAGGGTGAGAGCTCCTTCGCGTGAGCCACACCACCCTCCAAACGTCACTCTGACCGAGCTTGCGTGGTCGTCTACCTGCACCGCACATGACATGCTCCGATGGTTCCAGCCACACCTCGCAATAAAAATAAAAATAAAAATCCAAGATATGACGTCCAGTCTCTCATCGCTGTTGTTTGCCTCCTCGTCGTCCTCGTCGCCACCTCCGTAGTTCATCAAGCCGGAGCGTCATCTCCGTGTCTGCTGGCATCACCTTCCCCTACCTATTCAGCAAGGGCTTCTGCCATCCATGGATTGACTTCATGGGGTGCAGACCGGGAGGAAGGCGGGGAAGAAGAGATGATACTCGACGCCCGCCGAGCAACTTGGAACCTTCTCCGCGTTCTGAGACTGCTGAGGCATCAGACCACCGCCGCCTTGGCTCTTGAAATGCGGGGAAGCTCATCATGTCTGACAAGCGATAAACCTGGCATACGCAGGTAGGTAGGTAGGTGGCCGACTGGTTCGCCGTGACCTCCGCCCAAAGTCATGTTCGGTCGGGATGCCATGGCGGCTCGAAACCTTGAGAGCACACCTTCGTGATCGAGACTTTGGCGGGTGCCGTGTGCCGACCTCAGATGCGGTATTTTTTCATCCCTTTTGGTCCCGGATCATGACGCTATTCGACCGCTCAAGACTTCTCGTCCAACCCCTCGTTCGTATCAACAAGTTCATCACAGTGCACCCTCCATCCCTCCGCGAAGGTTTGAGATAAAAAAAAAGTTTCTTTGCGGTTTCGGGAGGCGTCCGGCTAGCTCAGCAGAGGCGCATCACCTTTTCCGGAGCTCGGCTTGGACCCTGTTTTTTCTTTTTCTTTTTCTTTTTTGCAAAACCCGCATGCGTGTCATTGCTGATCCCTCGATTGCGCCTCCAGACAACCTTTTGCGCTGGGATGCGAGCCTGAAGTATCGACGAGTCAACTTGCTAATTCACTTTTTGCAAATCGGACTTCTCTCATCATCCTCTGCCCGCACTTGTTGAACCGATCCTCAATGATTTGACTTTGCCGCCAATGCACTCTTCACTATCCAATGGCGTGCGAGCCAGAGACGTCTGTCTGGGAGGCCCCGGAGCTGGTACCTGTGACGGTTCAGATGATCAAAGGGCATCGTTACTAGCATCTCATCTTGTCTCGACTTGCGCCAGTTTGCATGTGCGACCTTGAGAGGGGGGGGGGGGGGGGGGGGGGGGGGCGCCTTGTAACCGAACCTCGGTCTTGATGGCGTATCACGCGAAAAGGGAGGTGTCACGCAAAGTCGGTGGTCCAGCCGCAACATGACACCACGTCCGAACCACATCGTCCGCCCGACTAACCATCTTACCACATCGCGCCCGTGCTCGATGGCGCAGACACTCGACAGATTCGGATCGGTACGCTGTCGCTGTAGAACGGACCCGTCTGCCGCTCCCTCGCGGGTATCGGGAACTCGACGTAGCTGAGGCCCATCCCGCGCTGACGGCAACGGCTGCAGAACGCCTCCAACGTTGCCTCGTTCCTCTGGGTAGCTGATATCAAAACCACGACGTCCGGGAACAGGGAGAACAGCTCGTGGAGGGTCGCGATGAGCGCCGGGATGACGCTCTGGTCGTAGGTGATGTCCGCCCCGATGACCACGTCGACGGCCTCGCCGTTGTTCCACCGTTGGTCTTCTGTTCCCACCATGGCATGGCCCCATCTCAGTTCCATCGGTCTGACTAGACTGCTTTCCTGCAGATCGTTGAGGAAGAGACTCTCCGGGAGGTTGTTGATCACGTCGTCCGACCCGTCCGAGGCAACGACGTGCGAGGCGGCGAGGTGCTTGGCGCAGAGGACGGCCAGGTATCCGGTGCCGGCTCCCAGTTCGAGGACCCGCTTCCCTTGGACGGTTTGCCGGTTCGCGCAGAGATACTGCCCCAGATGCAATGCGGCCTCCCATGTTCGGAGGCCCGTGGTGCCAGAAGCAGAGATCAGCGAACGGGACTCGAGCAGGGTGATGTCAGGCCCATGTAAGCGCGTTTCGGAAGGGTCCTCCTGCTCGAGGCTGCTCATGTGATAGGTGACGTAGGCCTTCTGCTGAGCAGACGATATCTCGGAAGGGATTGGGGTTGCAAGGGATTCCGACAAGGCTCCCATGAGATCTTCCGAGACTTCCTAGACACCGTCAGAGGGGAATGCACGCATCTGACGGCAGAGAGCCGCCTTGCCACGGACGGACGGCGGCGTCTTGCAGTAGAGGGCGCTTACGTGCTGGTCCCAATCCTCGATGCTCGACTCGATACGTGCAACAAGCTCTTTGAGGACTTTTACGCGATACCTCGCAGGAGGGCTGTAACGGGGGCCCTCGTCCGAGAAGAGTTTCTTATAAATGGTGTCTTGCGCCGGCCTTTCCCGTATGACCTCGGCAGCGGGGTAGTCTAGGGTTGGTTCCAACTGAAGATACTGGTAGCAGAACCGCTCGACGGGATCTGGCGTGGAAAGAGAATTCGTCATGGCTGTAACACGGAGGACGTTGTGCTCGCGAAAACGTCGTGTGCTGCCTGGTTCGTTGGAGATGTGAAGCTTCAAGTTTGCTCTCTCTCAAGTACCCCCCCTGCAAGATGCCTCGTAATGTTTTATATGTATGTCCCGGTCGAGTCAACCAACGCAGGACGGGCTTCACCAACAGAAAGAAGCCCAGCGTTCCTCCGTGCTGGGTAGAAGAGACAGAGAAAACCACAGGTCTGGACGACACGATGAAGTAAGACATCTACCAGGCGACAAGTCGTAGAATTCTCCTCTTCTTCGGCCGGTATTCACCAGATGCGCTGCAATAACCAATGCTGAGTAATAAAATGAAAAATTGAATAAAAATAAAGACAAAAAAGATGGGTGCACCGTGCTGCACTTGGCTTCTCGCTTTCTTTCCGGCAAATGGCATTCCGGATGTGGATAGGTTCAGCTAATTCGGCGCACCTCAAACAAAGAGAAATGGTCCGTGCCACAGTCCACCCACGTGATTTCTGTTTTTTGGTGCGCTCGACAAAGCCTCAGGCAGCAATTAGGGCTTCCACCCACAGTTTGGGCGAAAAGTCTCGGGCCCCCATCACAACCACAACCACTCTGCGAACTTTTGACGATACCACACCTTTCCGACTCTTCTGTCCCCAGCGCCAACCCATCTCGACAGACAGATCAGCCCACCCCCCGACCGCAAAGATGGCGGACGTCGACACCCCCGTCACCCTGCGAACTCGCAAGTTCATCCGTAACCCCCTGCTTGGCCGTAAGCAGATGGTCGTGTGAGTTTGCCCCTTCCAGATAACAATTTTTTTTTCTTTCCCTTTTCCCACGAAGGAAACGCTCCATGGAAGGCGACGTCGAAGGAGTTGGAAAAAGAGCGAAGGAGGAATAGGGAGAAGAAGACGCACATTTGTCAACCGGCACACCGACGCAACGCCTTCAAATTAGCCACGCGGACGAGATTAGGAGGAACCGACTTTGGGTGGGCGCGCGCGCGCGCATCCCAGGAGGGGATCGATGAAAGAAAACTTGATCATTTTCAATGCTGTGTGCGGAAGGGAATGCTGACGGCCGAATGAACGCGCAGTGACATCCTCCACCCCGGCCGTGCCAACATCTCCAAGGACGAGCTCCGCGAGAAGCTTGGCTCCCTCTACAAGGCGACCAAGGACCAGATCAACGTCTTCGGCCTGCGCACCCAGTTCGGTGGCGGCAAGACCACCGGCTTCGCCCTCGTCTACGACTCTCCCGAGGCCATGAAGAAGTTCGAGCCCCACTACAGACTCGTCCGTGTCGGCCAGGCCAGCAAGATCGAGAAGGCCAGCAGACAGCAGCGTACGTCGAGTCCCCCCCCCTCTCTCTCTTTTTCTCCCTTTTCCCCATTACTGCCGCGGGTGTGGCGCCTCGTCGGTTCGGATATCTATCCGCCCCTCGAGGCCCGGACGTGCCTTGAACACGCCTCCGCGGTGGCAAAAAAACAAATCACATACAAGACGACCGCGTGGCTGACATTTCCACGCGCTCTACAGGCAAGCAGCGCAAGAACCGCATGAAGACTCTGCGCGGTACGGCGAAGGTCAAGGGTGCCAAGAAGAAGAAGGAATAAGCGTCTCGCCTTGTCGCCTAGGGTTAAGGCACGGCGAGGGATTTCCTCCCCCCGGATCATCCGCAGAAAAAAAACAGTGGGCGGCGTTGGTGGAACATCAAAAAAGAACAAAAAAGAACATGCGAATCGAAAATGTCGTCTTTGGGCTCTCGTGTTGTTGTTCCACTCCGGGGGGGAGAGGGAAATACGTTCCCTCGCCTATATCTCTCTCGCTCATGGGGTTATCCATTTTCGGCTGCGGCTTTTTCATGCATCGTCCCCCCTGTGCCGGTCGGGCGAGGTTTTTTTATGGCCGGCCGTGCAATATTAGAGTCGAACGCGGCGTGAAACGGGGGAATGGGTTCATGATTCTCTCAAATATGAAATGCATCAAAAAAACACGTACCCCGGCGGTTCCCCAAAGTCTTGATGTCCATGACGATTGCATGTGCGGGGGGGATCCAAACCGAAAACGCCCCGATTCTTCGGCATCATTCATCGCCTCGGAATCCCCCCCCTCCACTTTTTACGTCTGCAACTCTGGTGAATTATCCTCCATCAACCCTTATACAATGGTCTTCATGCACCAACCAGTCTGGTAATCAATATGAACCCACAACGCCATTCCTTGCCAAGCCCGACCCCCGTGGTTGTGTCTGTATGATGGTCTAATGCCACTTGAAACGCCATTCCATGCTGCCGTTCTATACCCCCCTCCCCCCTTGACCCCTCTTTCGTCGTCCCCCGGCCCGGACGGAAGCCGGCCTTACACCTCCCTCAATTTCTTCGCCGGCCTGGCCAGGGAATCGTCCGGCAGCCCGCTCCGCTTGGTCCCGGGCAGGCTGCTCGTCCGGATATCGTTGTCGTCCTGGCTCACCCTCCGGTGCGGATACTCGTTCTTCAGTCCCTCGAAGCAGTGCGCGTTCAGCCGGTCCCCTGTCGAGAAGAACGGGTGCTGCAGCGCCTTGGCCGCCGTCAGCCGCTCCACGGGGTCGTACTCCAGCAGGCTCGCCAGAAGCTTGTACCCCTCGGCCCCCAGGCTCGCGAGCGGTGCCCCGCTGCTCTGCGGCGCCGACGTCGCGCTGCTCGAGGCCCTCTGCGAGATGGTGCTGTAGTACCACTTCTCGAGGTTCGACCCGCTCGGCGCGGGCGGGTGGTGGCCGTACCCGTGCCCGCGATGGTGTCCGTGGTGCCCGTGGTGGTGCGGCGTCATGGGCGGCTGCAGGGTCGACAGTTGGGGGTACTCGGGCATGGAGGTGAGCAGCGGCCACCGCTCCTTGGATGGCAGGCCCATGATGTCGACAATCTTCTGCATCTGGTTCCGTTGGAAGGGCACCGTCTTCTTGCTGTCCATCTTGGCCTCCTCCCCTTTGAAGATGGGCCGCAGGGACAGAAGCTCGGCAAAGATGCAGCCGATGGCCCACATGTCGATGGCGGGGGTGTAGTGACGGCTGCCGAGGATGAGTTCCGGCGCGCGGTACCAGATGGTCACGACGACCTTATCGCCGCTGAAGAGGGAATGCAGTGGCTTGTCGAAGCGACGCGCGAGTCCCAGGTCGCCAATCTTGACCTCGCCGGCCGAGGTGACCATGATGTTGGCGGGTTTCAGATCGCGGTGCAGGACCCAGTTGGCGTGGAGGTACTGGCACCCGTTAAGAAGCTGAAACATGATGCTCTTGACCGTTTGCGGCGGGATCGGGTGGCGCGGGTTCTGCGTGTGGTGGTGGATGATCTGCAGCAGGTCGTGCTCGGCGTACTCGAAGACCATGAAGATGCACTTGTCCTCGAGAATGATCTCGACGAGCTTGATGACGTTGGCGTGCTTCAGCTCACTGCACAGGGACATTTCGCGGATGGCGGACTGCGAGATGCCCGTGTACGAGATCTGCTCGCCCTCCTTGTCGGGCTTGAACTTTTTGATGGCGAACTCGCCCGTCTGGCCTTGGCGGCCGAGAGCTTTGTAGACGCGGCCATAGGTTCCGGAACTAATGAAGCCCACGACCTTGTACCGCTCGATGACGCGGACTTTGGGCTGGTAGTTGATATGGCCGAGGCCACGGTCCGCCGGGTCTGCAAGAATTCCGGTCAGCAAGGTCGAGGGCGGGTGAAGTGGATACCCATGTGAGATCGGGAGAGGATGTCAAATACAGGAGCTGTGACTGTGTAGGCCGCCGTAGCCGATGCCCCTCCACATGTTGTTCCGAGCAGAGTGCAAAAGATTTACTTTTTTTCGGTCGAACGATATGAGATATATGGGTGGGGCTGGCGAGAGGAGGAGGTGGTGGAGGAGGAGGAAGTTTAGGACGGAAAACGCGGTATGCACTCGCTCTACCAACGACACATGTCTCTCTTTGGCTATTTTCGTCCGTAAGCAGGTAGTACCAGACGATGCCTCAAGAGCGACACGCAGCTGACGATGGCCGTAAGGCAGGCAGCAGTCAGAGCTCACCGCTGGTCAGAGGGGGGAAAGAGACCCCGGGTTTGGGGGGGGGGGGGGGCTGGATGAGGCAGAACGGGGCTTTGGGCATTCGCGAGGGGTTGCTCTAAGCTATAAACAGCAAATGGCAACAGAAAGCGGTACCGGCGGAAGAATGCAGCCTGTCACCCGCTGATACACAATTCACAGCACAATGCTCGTGGAGTTGCGCCGGAATCAATCCTCTCCCTCTTGGCAGAGAGAGCGATCGATCGTGTGAGATGCAAGGAGCGGTGGAGAAGGAAAAGGAGAAGTCCCCAGTTCCAGATGCAGGCCCCCCTCAGAAAATATGTACCCTCCCCAAGGCGGGATGGTATACCCGGCAGCACGGGATAAGAGGGGGCAAGGAATCGGATTGGGATTGGGGGGGGAGGGGGGGAAGGGATTGCTGTTCGGCAGTATATGTGCCGGGGTATAACTGTATGTCTCTGGGTGTGGGTGGTGTGTACACGTCGAGAATTGTCTTGTCGGAAGACGGGGGCAACAGGAAAATGTAGAGTGTGAGGGCGACGAAGAAGAGCAAGCGAGAACGAAAGCTACAGTAGGCTCAATACCTGAGCAGCTCGCAGCTCCCAGAAGCAACGGCTAGGCTAGCCTAGCCTACTACTTGTGCGGGTGAGAGGGAGAGGGAGAGGGAGAGGGAGAGGG